>JAWPHD010009469.1:0-103487 GCA_037043455.1 Cyrtodaria siliqua | reverse complement strand
TGTGAATAAGATTAACCCAAACAGCTGACATGACTGGGGCTACAGTACAGACCATTATACATGTATGCTCCTTGGCCTGTGAATAAGATTAACCCAAACAGCTGACATGACTGGGGCTACAGTACAGACCATTATACATGAATGCTCCTTGGGCTGTGAATAAGATTAACCCACACAGTTGCCATGACTGGGGCTACAGTACAGACCATTATACATGTATGCTCCTTTGGCTGTGAATAAGATTAACCCAAACAGTTGACATGACTGGGGCTACAGTACAGACCATTATACATGTATGCTCCTTTGGCTTTGTGAATAAGATTAACCCAAACAGTTGACATGACTGTGGCTACAGTACAGACCATTATACATGTATGCTCCTTTGGCTGTGAATAAGATTAACCCAAACAGTTGCCATGACTGGGGCTACAGTACAGACCATTATACATGTATGCTCCTTTGGCTTTGTGAATAAGATTAACCCAAACAGTTGACATGACTGGGGCTACAGTACAGACCATTATACATGTATGCTCCTTTGGCTGTGAATAAGATTAACCCACACAATTGCCATGACTGGGGCTACAGTACAGACCATTATAAATGTATGCTCCCTTAGCTGTGAATAAGATTAACCCAAACAGTTGACATGACTGGGGCTACAGTACAGACCATTATACATGTATGCTCCTTTGGCTGTGAATAAGATTAACCCAAACAGTTGACATGACTGGGGCTACAGTACAGACCATTATACATGTATGCTCCTTAGGCTTTGTGAATAAGATTAACCCAAACAGTTGACCTGACTGGGGCTACAGTACAGACCATTATACATGTATGCTCCTTTGGCTTTGTGAATAAGATTAACCCAAACAGTTGCCATGACTGGGGCTACAGTACAGACCATTATACATGTATGCTCCTTTGGCTTTGTGAATAAGATTAACCCAAACAGTTGACCTGACTGGGGCTACAGTACAGACCATTACACATGTATGCTCCGTTGGCTTTGTGAATAAGATTAACCCAAACAGTTGACCTGACTGGGGCTACAGTACAGACCATTATACATGTATGCTCCTTTGGCTTTGTGAATAAGATTAACCCAAACAGTTGACATAACTGGGGCTACAGTACAGACCATTATACATGTATGTTCCTTTGGCTTTGTGAATAAGTTAACCCAAACAGTTGACCTGACTGGGGCTACAGTACAGACCATTATACATGTATGCTCCTTTGGATTTGTGAATAAGATTAACCCAAACAGTCGACATGACTGGGGCTACAGTACAGACCATTATACATGTATGCTCCTTTGGCTTTGTGAATAAGTTAACCCAAACAGTTGACCTGACTGGGGCTACAGTACAGACCATTATACATGTATGCTCCTCTGGCTTTGTGAATAAGATTAACCCAAACAGTTGACATGACTGGTCTACAGTACAGACCATTATACATGTATGCTCCTTTGGCTGTGAATAAGATTAACCGAAACAGTTGACATGACTGGGGCTACAGTACAGACCATTATACATGTATGCTCCTTTGGCTTTGTGAATAAGATTAACCCAAACAGTTGACATGACTGTGGCTACAGTACAGACCATTATACATGTATGCTCCTTTGGCTGTGAATAAGATTAACCCAAACAGTTGCCATGACTGGGGCTACAGTACAGACCATTCTACATGTATGCTCCTTTGGTTTTGTGAATAAAATTAACCCAAACAGTTGACATGACTGGGGCTACAGTAGACCATTATACATGTATGCTCCTTTGGCTGTGAATAGGATTAACCCACACAGTTGCCATGACTGGGGCTACAGTACAGACCATTATACATGTATGCTCCTTTTGCTGTGAATAAGATTAACCCAAACAATTGACATGATTGGGGCTACAGTACAGACCATTATACATGTATGCTCCTTTGGCCTTGTGAATAGGATTAACCCAAACAGTTGACATGATTGGGGCTACAGTACAGACCATTATACATGTATGCTCCTTTGGCTTTGTGAATAAGATTAACCCAAACAGCTGACATGACTGGGGCTACAGTACAGACCATTATACATGTATGCTCCTTGGCCTGTGAATAAGATTAACCCAAACAGCTGACATGACTGGGGCTACAGTACAGACCATTATACATGAATGCTCCTTGGGCTGTGAATAAGATTAACCCACACAGTTGCCATGACTGGGGCTACAGTACAGACCATTATACATGTATGCTCCTTTGGCTGTGAATAAGATTAACCCAAACAGTTGACATGACTGGGGCTACAGTACAGACCATTATACATGTATGCTCCTTTGGCTTTGTGAATAAGATTAACCCAAACAGTTGACATTACTGTGGCTACAGTACAGACCATTATACATGTATGCTCCTTTGGCTGTGAATAAGATTAACCCAAACAGTTGCCATGACTGGGGCTACAGTACAGACCATTATACATGTATGCTCCTTTGGCTTTGTGAATAAGATTAACCCAAACAGTTGACATGACTGGGGCTACAGTACAGACCATTATAAATGTATGCTCCCTTAGCTGTGAATAAGATTAACCCAAACAGTTGACATGACTGGGGCTACAGTACAGACCATTATACATGTATGCTCCTTTGGCTGTGAATAAGATTAACCCAAACAGTTGACATGACTGGGGCTACAGTACAGACCATTATACATGTATGCTCCTTAGGCTTTGTGAATAAGATTAACCCAAACAGTTGACCTGACTGGGGCTACAGTACAGACCATTATACATGTATGCTCCTTTGGCTTTGTGAATAAGATTAACCCAAACAGTTGCCATGACTGGGGCTACAGTACAGACCATTATACATGTATGCTCCTTTGGCTTTGTGAATAAGATTAACCCAAACAGTTGACCTGACTGGGGCTACAGTACAGACCATTACACATGTATGCTCCGTTGGCTTTGTGAATAAGATTAACCCAAACAGTTGACCTGACTGGGGCTACAGTACAGACCATTATACATGTATGCTCCTTTGGCTTTGTGAATAAGATTAACCCAAACAGTTGACATAACTGGGGCTACAGTACAGACCATTATACATGTATGTTCCTTTGGCTTTGTGAATAAGTTAACCCAAACAGTTGACCTGACTGGGGCTACAGTACAGACCATTATACATGTATGCTCCTTTGGATTTGTGAATAAGATTAACCCAAACAGTCGACATGACTGGGGCTACAGTACAGACCATTATACATGTATGCTCCTTTGGCTTTGTGAATAAGTTAACCCAAACAGTTGACCTGACTGGGGCTACAGTACAGACCATTATACATGTATGCTCCTCTGGCTTTGTGAATAAGATTAACCCAAACAGTTGACATGACTGGTCTACAGTACAGACCATTATACATGTATGCTCCTTTGGCTTTGTGAATAAGATTAACCCAAACAGTTGACCTGACTGGGGCTACAGTACAGACCATTATACATGTATGCTCCTTAGGCTTTGTAAATAAGATTAACCAAAACAGTTGACCTGACTGGGGCTACAGTACAGACCATTATACATGTATGCTCCTTTGGCTTTGTGAATAAGATTAACCCAAACAGTTGCCATGACTGGGGCTACAGTACAGACCATTATACATGTATGCTCCTTTGGCTTTGTGAATAAGATTAACCCAAACAGTTGACCTCACTGGGGCTACAGTACAGACCATTATACATGTATGCTCCTTTGGCTTTGTGAATAAGATTAACCCAAACAGTTGCCATGACTGGGGCTACAGTACAGACCATTATACGTGTATGCTCCTTTGGCTTTGTGAATAAGATTAACCAAAACAGTTGACCTGACTGGGGCTACAGTACAGACCATTATACATGTATGCTCCTTTGGCTTTGTGAATAAGATTAACCCAAACAGTTGACCTGACTGGGGCTACAGTACAGACCATTATACATGTATGCTCCTTTGGCTTTGTGAATAAGATTAACCCAAACAGTTGACCTGACTGGGGCTACAGTACAGACCATTATACATGTATACTCCTTTGGCTTTGTGAATAAGATTAACCCAAACAGTTGACCTGACTGGGGCTACAGTACAGACCATTATACATGTATGCTCCTTTGGCTTTGTGAATAAGTTAACCCAAACAGTTGACCTGACTGGGGCTACAGTACAGACCATTATACATGTATGCTCCTTTGGCTTTGTGAATAAGATTAACCCAAACCGTTGACCTGAATGGGGCTACAGTACAGACCATTATACATGTATGCTCCTTTGGCTTTGTGAATAAGATTAACCCAAACAGTTGACCTGACTGGGGCTACTGTACAGACCATTATACATGTATGCTCCTTTGGCTTTGTGAATAAGATTAACCCACCGGTTGACCTGACTGGGGCTACAGTACAGACCATTATACATGTATGCTCCTTTGGCTTTGTGAATAAGATTAACCCAAACAGTTGCCATGACTGGGGCTACAGTACAGACCATTATACATGTATGTCCCATTGGCCACAGACCAGACTCTATTGTGCCCATAACGCCAGGGTTCTCCTGGCGTTTTAGTTGGCGGACGGTCTTTAAACCTTAGAAGAACACACACACACGTCCCATTGGCCTTGTGAATAAGGGCCTTATTCACAAAAAAAGTGAGGCAATCAGAAAAGCTTACAGATTAAGTTACCCAACCAGGGCTAAGATTTTGGAAATAACACAAATATTTCCTTTTGGTAATTTTGGCGTTAAGTGATATCCACCAAAGCCAACAATACATATGACCAAGTATCAAACAAAGAAAGTGAGAAAATCAGAAAAGTTAACATGTTAAGTTACATAGCCAAGGCTAAGGTTTTGGCAATAAAACAAAATATTACCCTGAACTTGGTTTAACTTACTTTAACTCATCTTTCATGAGATTTGCTTCTGGGGGAGAGGAGTTATGGAGCAACAAGGTTTTTCATTATCGGGTCCCGGTGACCTTGACCTTTGACCTACTCACCTCAAAATCAATAGGGGTCATCCTCTCACCACACGCAGTTCACCTATATAGTTTCATGAGATTTGCTTTAGGGGGAGAGGAGTTAAGGAGCGGACAATTTTTTTCAGTGTCGGGACCTTGTAACATTGACCCTTTACCTACTGACCTCAAAATCAATAGGGGTCATCCTTTCACCACATGCAGTTCACCTATGAAGTTTCATGAGATTTGCTTAAGGGGAAGAGGAGTTATGGAGCGGACAAGATGTTTCATTATCGGGTCCCAGTGACCTTGACCTTTGACCTACTGACCTCAAAATCAATAGGGGCCATCCTCTCACCACAGGCAGTTTACCTATGAAGTTTCACGAGATTTGCTTCAGGGGGAGAGGAGTTATCGAGTGGACAAAGTTTTTCAGTATTGGGGCCTGGTGACCTTGACCTTTGACCTACTGACCTCAAATTAGGGGTTATCCTCTCATCACAGACGGTCCGCTCATGAAGTTTTATGAGATTTGCTTCAGGAGGAGAGGAGTTATGGAGCAGACAATGTTGCCTCTACAGACAAGGTGAAACCAATATACCCCCCTAAACTTCGTTTAGCGGGGGTATAATCATTATCAAGCATTGAAACAAATGTCTTGCTGGAAGCTGAAATCTTGTCAGGGACATGCACTTAAATACAGGAAATCACATAAATTACACACAAAAAAAGTATGGGTAGAGGGAGGGTTCATACCATCGTCCTCCATAGAAAGAGATTTGCCTCGGTTAAATTTCAAGGCTGGCTACAGGCCTGAACTATCATGTTTTTATTATTAACGTGTCATGGAAACACATCATGATGGTTTTATCCCTATTTTGATTGACACCCATAACTCTTCTAAGCATCTACGTGGCCGAATGGTTAACAACTTTGCACTGTAAACCTTCGAATCCCACGTAAACACCATACAAAACCAATCTGCTATATCGCCTCCAGTCCCTTTAAGATGTTGCAGCAATCTTGGATTTAGTAGGAAGTTAACTTTAGGTAAAGGGAATGTCTGCTTAAAACAACAAATCAAGGAATATCTTTATTACATTATTTATCAATTATACAGTAGGTCCAATATATGCCACAAGTTTGTCCAGTATAGCCATATCGGCACCGAGGCTCGCTAACAAAGTTGTGAAGTACTTTCCTGACCCTGGATTTGAAAACGATTTTTTCAATGTTTGAATCTTTTTCGACAACCTGAAAAATGAGTAAATGAGAATAAGAATGAGGTGAAAGAAATATTTTAACAAAACAAATTCAAATCAGACTGTTTTGTCTAATTAGTCAAGTACGAAAAGAGCTCGACTTGTCAACTGTGAAAGTGTTGATTCTAACAGATGGTGGGAGGTATACAGTACTGGTTCTACCCAGGAAAAATAAGGTGGTATGCCTCTACCCCAACAAAAAATTACGGTCGTATATGGCCTAAAATGTGGTGCTAAAAAGGATATAAAACACATCTGGGAGCTCGACTTGTGGCGGGAGGTGTACAGTACTGGTTCTACCCAGGAAAAGTGGGTTGTCTGCCTCCACCACAAAAAATTGACCGTCATATATAACCTTTGTTGAAAATGACTTAAACACCATACAAACAAAACAAACAAACAAACTTCTTCACCAGCATAAGTCCATAAAATAGGTAACATTCATTGTGAATTGTTCAATTTCCACATTTAAGAATAGTTTCATTGACGTTTGTGCTTTGTTTACATTTGCGAAACAAACTTTGTTTTATTATTTGGTTGGATATATAAATCAAACTAAACGTCATACAACACTTATTTGGCAAAATATATTTTTTTTCAATGCCAAACACATATATTCAAAGTCTAGGAAATATTTATACTCAACAAGAAATGTCACTAGTAAGTAACACATGCCCCTTGTGGTAAATGAAAGGTAGAATGACACAACACAACACACCTTCTGATCTTACTAAAACGTTTTTGTGTAGTCTGATGAAAATCTCTTAGTTTTCCGAGTTATGGCAAAAAAAATGCATTTGATCTTTGAACTCTAAGTGTGACCTTGACCTTTCAGGTACAAACCGTATTCCTTTTCAAGACCCACTTTCTCATTGTGATTAACATCAGTGTGAAGATCCATGAAATGCCCTTCAGTGCTTTCAAAGTTATGGCTAAGACATGAATTTAACTCATCTGACCTTTGGCCTTGACCTTTGAGGTATGGATTGATTTGTTTGCGCGACACACCTCATTGCGATTAACATTTGTATGAGGTTTCAAATAATTCCCTTCAATATTTTCGAAGTAATTGCTGAGACTTGATTGTTTCGGACAGTCGAACGATCTAACCAACAGACGAATCTCTATATTGAACTTTCAGGCATAATGCATCACTATCGAACTGGTTTCTAAGTAAACGCAGTTGATAGTGCACCCAATTGTGAGAGGGTATGGTGATCGCCCGATTGGACAAGCTTGTTTTTCCTGGGGTCTCTGGTTTCCTCCTACATCAACACTCTAATCCCAACCACTATAAGCTATGTACTAGATTCATAATCAATGTAAAATACAAAAAAGTTTATATTTTATACCATCATACAGATTGAACAGTGTAATTAGTTCCTTGTTTAAGATCACACCGGAGGCTATATGGGCACATATTAAACAAAAAAACTGCCCAGTGTATGACTACCCATATCTATGAATGCATTTAATGTGATAAATAACTTACATTTTCAATAAAATCAGAGTTATGATCGTCCATTCCAGTGGTTTGAACAGTATGTTGTCACTTGTTAGGCTGGAATGACACACACATAAAGCAAATAAAGCAAATCAAAACTATTTTCTGTAACTATATGAATACAGAGACATTCTTAATAGTATAAAAATACAGAGTCACTGTCTCATGAATAAATACAGAGTCACTGTCCCATGAATAAATACAGAGTCACTGTCCCATGAATAAATACAGAGTCAGTGTCCAATGAATAAATACAGAGTCACACTCTCATGAATAAATACAGAGTCACTGTGTCATGAATAAATACAGAGTCACTGTGTCATGAATAAATACAGAGTCACTCTCTCATGAATAAATACAGAGTCACTCACTCATAAATAAATACAGAGTCACTTTCTCATGAATAAATACAGAGCCACTTGAAACAGTATAAAAATGCCACTCTCTCAAGTATAACAGCAGAACTACTAACTCAAGCATAAATACGGAGCCACTATTTCAAGTATAAATATGGAGCCACTATGATCTCAATTATACATACAGAACCACTCAGCCACAACGCATTTTGCATGGTGGCCGTCTTAGATTTAGACACATGGATTTTGACGCGTGGATCCCGAAATCAAACTTAGGCGAGGGTTTGCATGTCTGATAATGCATACCAAGTTTGACAAGAAAACTTAAACAAGAGGCCCAAGAGGGCCTGTGGACGCTCTACTGGCTAAACATAAAGTTTGTGTATAATATCATTCAACCGGAACATGGTGATGACATGCGCAACAAGGCTTGGTACTGATCATTCCTGCCAAGTTTTGTTGAAATCCCGTCAGAGGCTCAGGAGAACTACTAGTCTGTTCAAAGTTAGTGTATTAAAACCTTTAAGGAGTGATAACTCTGTCAAAATTCATTTAACCAGAACACAGCAAAGACAGGTGCAACTAGGCTTGGTACTGATCATCCCCACCAAGATTAGTTGAAATCCGGCAAGGAGTTCAGAAGAGACTAATCTGGACAAAGTTTGTCTATTAAAACCTTAAAAGGGCCATAACTCTGCCAAAAATCATTCAACCAGAATATGGCGATGATATGCTCAACTAGACTTGATACTGATCATCCATATGAATGACAGGTGCAACTAGGCTTGGTACTGATCATCCCCACCAAGATTCGTTGAAATCCGGCAAGGAGTTCAGAAGAGACTAATCTGGACAAAGTTTGTCTATTAGAACCTTGAAAGGGCCATAACTCTGCCAAAAATCATTCAACCAGAATATGGCGATGATATGCTCAACTAGACTTGATACTGATCATCCATGTCAATGACAGGTGCAACTAGGCTTGGTACTGATCATACCCACCAAGATTTGTTGAAATCTGGCAAGGAGTTCAGAAGAGACTAATCTGGACAAAGTTTGTCTATTAAAACCTTAAAAAGGGCCATAACTCTGCCAAAAATCATTCAACCAGAATATGGCGATGATATGCACAACTAGACTTGATACTGATCATCCATGTCAATGACAGGTGCAACTAGGCTTGGTACTGATCATCCCCACCAAGATTCGTTGAAATCCGGCAAGGAGTTCAGAAGAGACTAATCTGGACAAAGTTTGTCTATTAAAACCTTAAAAAGGGCCATAACTCTGCCAAAAATCATTCAACCAGAATATGGCGATGATATGCACAACTAGACTTGATACTGATCATCCATGTCAATGACAGTTGCAACTAGGCTTGGTACTGATCATCCCCACCAAGATTCGTTGAAATCCGGCAAGGAGTTCAGAAGAGACTAATCTGGACAAAGTTTGTCTATTAAAACCTTAAAAGGGCCATAACTCTGCCAAAAATCATTCAACCAGAATATGGCGATGATATGCACAACTAGACTTGATATTGATCATCCATGTCAATGACAGGTGCAACTAGGCTTGGTACTGATCATCCCCACCAAGATTCGTTGAAATCCGGCAAGGAGTTCAGAAGAGACTAATCTGGACAAAGTTTGTCTATTAAAACCTTAAAAGGGCCATAACTCTGCCAAAAATCATTCCACCAGAATATGGCGATGATATGCACAACTAGACTTGATACTGATCATCCTTGTCAAGTTTCGGTGAAATGCAGCCAGGGGTTCAGGAGAATTAGCCTGGAAAATGTTTGTGTATCAAAAAACCTTTAAAAGGCCATAACTCTGTAACCGGAACGCGACGATGATATGCACAACAAGGCTTGGTGGTGATCATCGCTGTAAAGTTTCGTTGAAATCTGGCCAGGGGTTCAGGAGAATTAGTCAGGACAAAGTTTGTGTATTAAAACCTTTAAAGGGACATAACTCTGCCAAAATCATCCGGAACACGGTGACAATATGTATAACTACGCTTGCTACTGATCATCCCTGAAAAGTTTCACTGAAATCCGTCCAAATGAAGGCCCTTTCGACTTAATGAGGCCAAAATATAGCGTATTTTAGAAAATCAAGGGCCATAACTCCTGTGTAAATGGTCCGATCTGGCTGGTTTTCAAATTTGTCGGAGCTTTCATTGATATTAACAATCTGGTAAAGATCGGATGAAAAATGAAGGCCCTATCATCTTAACAAGGCAAAATATAGCATTTTTAAATAAATTAAGGGCCATAACTCCGCTGTTACTCGTCCAATCTGGCTGGTTAAAAAAAATAAAATTAAAAAAATAATATAATGAAAAAAAATTATATAATAAAAATAAATAAAAAAAAAGTTTTTTTTTTTTTAAAAATCTGGTAAAGATCAGATGAAAAACAAGAGGCCCAAGAGGGCCTGTGGACGCTCTACTGGCTAACATGGCTCTTATAATATCAATGAAGCGAGTGACTGCTATTTATGTTTTCTTAAAAGTTTCGAGCAAAAAACAGCTTTTTAACTAAATCAAAGGCCATAACTAAAGAATCTGGTAAAATTTGGTAATGATCAGATGAAAAATGAAGGCCCTACCGTATTAACGAGGCAAAATATAGCATTTTTAACTAAATCAAGAGCCATAACTCCTCTGTGACTGGTTTTCGAACTTGTCCGAGCTTTCATTGATATTAACAATCTGTGCAAGTTTGGTAAAGATCAAATAATAAATGAAGGTCCTAGAGTGTTCACAAGGCTTAATATGGCATTTTCCAGCAAAACAAGGGCCATAACTCCGTTGAAATTATTTCGATCTTGCCGGTTTTTGAACTTGTTCGAGCTTTCATTGATATAAAGACACTGGCAAAGTTAAGTAAAGATTCGATTAATATTGAAGGCCCTAGAGTGTTCACAAGGTAGGAAATAGCATTTTTCAGAAAAAAAAAGGGCCATAACTCCGGTGTTAATGATCCGATTTAGCTGGTTTTCAAACTTGTTCGAGCTTTCATTGAAATTAACAATCTGTGCAAGTTTGGTAAAGATCAAATAATAAATGAAGGTGCTAGAGTGTTCACAAGGCAGAAAATGCCATTTTTCAGAAAAAACAAGGGCCATAACTCTGGTGTTACTGACCCAATTCAGCTGATTTTCGAACTTGTTCAAGCTATAATTGGTATTAACAATCTGTGCAAGTTTGGTAATGATCAAATAATAAATAAAGGTGCTAGAGCGTTCACAAGGCAGAAAATAGCAATTTTCAGAAAAAACAAGGGCCATAACTCAGGTGTTACTGATCCGATTTGGCTGTTTTTCGAACTTGTCCGAGCTTTCATTGATATTAACAATCTGTGCAAGTTTGGTAAAGATCAAATAATAAATGAAGGTGCTAGAGTGGTCACAAGGCTTAATATGGCATTTTTCAGCAAAACAAGGGCCATGACTCCGGTGAAATTATTCCGATCTGGCTGGTTTTCGAACTTGTCCGAGCTTTCATTGATATTAACAACCTGTTAAAGTTTGGTAAAGATCGGATGAAAAATGAAGGCCCTATTGTGGTAACAAGACAAAAGTTAACGACGGAGGACGGACGGACGACGGACAACTCGCCATCCCATAAGCTCTGCTGGCCTTCGGCCAGTAGAGCTAATGAAGGCCCTATATTAATGAGGCAAAATATACCATTTTTAACAAAATCAAGGGTCATAACTCTGCTATTATTGGTCCGATAAGGCTGGTTTTCGATCTTGTCCAAGCTTTTATTGATATTAACAATCTGGTAAAGTTTGGTATAAAAGATCGGATGAAAAATGAAGGCCCTATCGTCTTAACGAGGCAAAATATAGCATTTTTAACTAATCAAGGACAATAACTCCGCTGTTACTGGTCCGATCTGGCTGGTTTTCGAACTTGTCCAAGCTTTCATTAATATGAAGTATCTGGTAAAGTTTGGTAAAGATCGGATGAAAAATAAAGGCCGTATTGTCTTAACGAGGCAAAATATAGCATTTTTAACTAAATCAAGGGCCGTAACTCCTCTGTTACTGGTCCGATCTGGCTGGTTTTCGAACTTGTTCGAGCTTTCATTGATATTAACAATCTGGTAAAGTTTGGTAAAGATCGTATGGTCTTAACGAGACAAAAGTTAACAGACGACGGACGGACGACGGACAACTTCCATCCCATAAGCTCTGCTGGCCCTTAGACGACAGACAGATGGACGACGGACAACTCGCCATCCCATAAGCTCTGCTGGCCCTTGGCCAGTAGAGTTAAAAATTGTGACCACAAATGTCAAGAAAGTTAAGATGCATGTATCATGGCAGCCATCTTAGATTTTGACACGTGGAGTGATTTTTTTGCATTCATAAAGTTTGAAACCTAATTTGAAAATGATTAGTAAACTTTAGGACAGACAGATGGACAATGGATGGAGTCCATTCCTATAATCCCCCTTGCCCGGTGCAATACACATCTCGCTCTTGTAGTTTCAGAGAAGAAGATTTTTAAAAATATTTGCCCTTTAAAACTATTTAACACTGAAACCAAATTTGACCAATCTTCTTGTTCATTAAAAGAACCACACGCCTACCATCTTAGGATTTCCCTATAATCGATCCCAGCAGTTAAATAATCTGTTCAAACTTTGGATACCCAGGAGGCACCCATATTTAAACCCTGGGACTACATTTGAACCAAGTTGATAGTCTAGGGATTGGAAATCATAAAGAAATGTAAAGTATCAGCGGCCATCTTGGAAGTCTTGTTAACCTATTTTTTAACAAACTTAAAAGCCATAATTGACCCGAGGACCATTTATGTGAAATTTGGTCAAAATTTTTCATTATTTTTATGTGGATAAGTCGTTTAACCCAAACTTAACAGCTGCTGATGAACATAAAGCTATCACAAAAGTTCACTTTGAGCCTCAGGCTCAGGTGAGCTAAAAACTACACAACACAAAATGAGAGTAAGAATTTAAAGCAAATTGTATTTCACATCCATTTAAAACATGTAAAGGTCATATTGGATCAGCAACCTCAGAGAGAGATAAGATGAAGCATGAAGATACCCATCAGACATGCCACCGCAAAGACTCGAACCCACGTAGGGAGAGGTCTGCAGCTCTAAAGCCACAGGCCTCATCCACCAAGCTAACAATGCCACAGGCCTTATCCACCAATCTAACAATGCCACAGGCCTTAACCACCAATCTAACAATGCCACAGGCCTCATCCACCAAGCTAACAATGTCACCGGCCTCATCAACCAAGCTAACAATGCCACAGGTCTTATCCAGCAAGCTAACAATGCCACAGACCTTATCCACCAAGCTAACAATGTCACAGGCCTCATCCACCAAACTAACAATGCCACAGGCCTTATCCACAAAGCTAACAATGCCACAGGCCTCATCCACCAAGCTAACAATGCAGTGCCACAGGCCTCATCCACAAATCTAACAATGCCACATGCCTCATCCACCAAGCTAACAATGCCACAGGCCTCATCCACCAAGCTAACAATGCCACATGCCTCATCCACCAAGCTAACAATGCCACAGGCCTCATCCACCAAGCTAACAATGCCACAGGCCTCATCCACCAAGCTAACAATGCCACAGGCCTCATCCACCAAGCTAACAATGCCACAGGCCTTATCCACCAAGCTAACAATGCCACTGCAGAGTGTAAGAAACCAGACAACAGAACTTGACAATAAGAAACTAGTTAACAAAAGAACACAAAATTAAACAACAAGTGAAGAACCAACAGTGGTTCAAATGTCGGATTGCGAATATAACATTTTAACTGAAAAATCCAAGTAAAAAAGGGGAATAATTCAGGTAAAATACATGACAGAGTTATGGTTCTTGTCATATAACATTCAATTTGTGTAATGATAATGAACATGTGTGCCAAGTTACAAAGCTTTCTGACAATTTGTTTTTGAGAACTGAAGAAAAACAAAAACTTTAACAAAAATGTCAAAAGGCGTAGACGGACAGACAGACAGAAATCATCAACCTATAAACCTGGATTTGGTATGCAGTCCAGCTAAAAACACTTGGAATTCTAAAACAATCAACTTACTTGAAAGTACAGATGAGTTTTCGTAGTTCTGTGAACACGTCTTGTATCAGCAGATGTAGAGGGGATAACAGATCAGGTAACCTGCGAATACAGTCAGCATATGTATACTACGCGTGCAATATTTACAAATGTGAGGTAAGAACACAGTTGTCAAGGCCCAGTGGAAGTCAAGAGTGAGACGAGCCCCAAGGGGTGGTTGACCCTTACAGGGTCAGTAGGGTGAAGCCCTAGATGGTCTTTGGTTGAATTTTATGAATTTGATAATAGCGGTATACTGGTAATACTGTTTATATGAACAAAATAATGTAACTGAATTCATTTAAGTCACAATATAAGGAAGAGATACGGAAGTCTTAGTTAAACTATACTAAATTTTATCGAGTTTTGGTATAAAATATACTACATTTTATTAAAAATATCGCAGACAAAAACTTTTTGGTCAAATTGTTATAATGCATGAAACCATAGAATGTATGTGTGAGCGTGATTCAACACAAAAATGCGTGAGACTTGACAGATATGTAAGAAATACATGGATAGATGTATTGTTACGTTTTGTAAGATATGCCTTGGCAATATCAATTAGGAGTTATTCCATTGGTTAAATTGAATTGAATTGGATTTTATGGCACACCAACATGAAAAGTTTATATGGCACCAACAGGAATGAACATTCCAGGCTCACCATCCATTTACGTCGAGATATGTGCAGAATGGGTCTAGAACCTTCTCACCTACAGAACTGCGGAGTTGCTGCAAAGTATGTTGAAAACACGCCATTTTTTGCAATAGCCACGATCAGTGTGTTCTGCCACCACTGAATTAATATAACGATTCAAATTATCATTTTGATTATTATTTACTGGCAGGTGTCAGGAAACTGTTGTTAGGCGGGGACCCAAGCCTGAAAAAAACGAAAACGTTTACCCAGAAAGATATATTCCTGATTTTTTAAATATTAACAGATGGGGGTCTTGTACATATGAAACCACTGTATGGACTTCTGGCATACTTTGCATTTCGCAACAGCATCGCGATTTCTACGGTAACCCATTCGTACCAAGCCAATATATGAAAATCGCTGAACAAACATTCAAAGGAAAATAAAGAAATTTGCACACGTCCTATTAGGCAAATACAGTTCCAGTATTTGAAACCTATATGTGTATATGAAATATCAAACTACAGAATCAAGACCTGATTATGTTACACTTTACTAATTTTAACAAGAGTTATAGACCTTTTCTGAATTTTGTTTTGTCCTGTGCCAGGGATAATGCGAATTTCTTGTGTTCACAATAACTGCAGTAAACGGTTTCCGATTTCCACTAAATGTTGTATGGTGTTAGGTCTTATACCTACAAGGCCTTTGACAAGTTCAATACTGAGTAAAACTGACACTTGCTTTAAAGAGTTATTACCCTTGGTTATTGAAAGAATAGGCACATTTTAGCTTGAGTACACACATTACTTTAGTAAACGGATTCCGATCTTCACATTATTTAGTGTGAGACTTTATATGAATATGAACTTTGACAAGATGAAAATGAGCAGAATTGACACCTGCCTTACTGAGTTATTGCCCTTGATTATTACAAAAATGCAAATTTCAGCTTTCGTACACAATACATTAAATAAATTGGTTTCAATTTTCACACAGTTTGGCGTGTAACTTTATATCAAACGGATTTCAGACAGGTTAGACGAGTATCAAGTTATTGCTCTAAATTGTCGAAAAATGCCATCGTCTGATTGTTTCCTACTTTCCTTTGAAATATCATCAATTACTGTGTAATATTCTAATTCAACAAAGAGGATATCGTCCTCTGACTAAGGAGCGTGATTGTTTTCACGATGATTGTAATAAATAGTATTTGATTGTCCATGCTTTTTGGGGGTAATATTATTAAGGTCTCGGTTTTGTTTGACAATGAGAACAATTGAGGAGTGGTTTACAAAGTTATCGCCCTTGATGTTTGCAAATATTTAAATTTCAGACTGAGTACACGGCAACTAAAGTAAACGAGTTCTGATTCTCACTAATATTTAGTTGAAGGGTTTTGGACAATTACACTATGTGGACTTGTTACGTGGTTGTTTTCGAAGCATTTATATTCATATAAGATAATATTTTTTACACATATGGAACTAGTTAAGTATGACACTACTGTTTATAGACAAATTGTTGGAATCCCAAATGAGAACGAAATGTGCAACTCTTGTTGCAGATTTGTTTTTGTTTTGTTATGTTAGATGTTTCATTTTTATTTTTTTACCCGATACGCTTAGGCAGATGTAATTGAAGTCTTTTATTATACCTCTTTGTATATGGATGATATTTTGGACAATTACAACCCTTTCTTATCTTTACTACATATACTTTCTTTCCAAAGAACTTCACCTCAAAAAAGCTAATATTTCTCATAGTTGCTATATCTTCTTTACTCGATTAACATCTCGCGATTGAAACTGAGAAATAATAAGCCAACTCTATGACAAGAGTGATCATTTCAATTTTGACACTGTTAAGGGCACGACTAGACAATATTAAAGACAACCATCAAACGTTACCGTCCTTTCAGGATTTAGGTAGACGTCATCATAGGTCCACAATCTTTCCGGCGATCGCACAATCAAGTGGAAAGCAAAGCGGTGAACTGTAAATGGGTCAACCACTAAACATGCAGTGTGTTGCAAAATAATAAGGTGACAACCTCCTTTGATAAGCCTTTTAACAGTGATCATTACCCAATCTTTACCAGGATCACCATGTGACTCTGTCAACGTCTTAGAAAATAGTCTGCGATTACGTCATAATTTGTCACATGACCATAGCTAAAATATCAAAATGGTTATCAGAAATCATCTCCGCGACCTGACACCATTAAAGCCATGGGGTGGTGCTTAGTGGTAAACAATCGAACGGATCTCCACTTACTTTGGACATTTTTGATGAATTTAGGTTAGTATTGGCTGTTTAGAGCTATGAAATTTTAGAAAGTGATGGTAAGAACAAACGATATAATGCAACCCTATGGAAAACGCAATGGTAGAGTCCATTTTGATTGTTTTAATGGCGGAGTGATATGCCAAAGAATACATTTTATTCTACCGCAGTATAATGCTGAGCAAACATTAGTGTTTATTCACTAAAATAAATATTGAATAAGAGCAATAAGCTTATATTTGAAAAGGTTTGCGTGACGTTTACTGCATTCGTTTTCAAGAAAGTAATAACGACCAAAATATATTAATCCAAAAGTTAGCATACGCTTTAGCACAATATTGTGTTTCGTGATCTCCAACGAAACTAGTCAATAACAAGAGGCCCAAGAGGGCCTGTGGATGCTCTACTGGCTAAAACAGCTCTTATAGATTTAGATAGATATAGCTAGATATAGCTCTCTTCTCCTATAGATTTAACAAAGAAAAATACAATATAGAATTTTTCAACAAATCAAGGGCCATAACTCTGTTATTACTAACAAGATCTAGCTAGTTTTCGAAATTGTCCAGGATTTCATTGATATACCGCGCTTTGCACAACTAGACATCATACTGAAGCTTCCTGCCAAATTTCGTAGAAATCCAACAAGCCGTTTAAGGAGTAGCGCCGACAAGAAATTTAAAATAAAAATGTCAAAGGGCCATAACTCCGTCAAAAATAAGCAAACTGGAACAAAAGCGTGATATGCACAACTAGACATCTTACCGATGCTTCCTGCCAAGTTTCGTCGAAATTCAACAAGGCATTTAGGATAAGTAGCGCCGACAAGAAATTTTAAAGTAAGTGTCAAGTAATTAAAAAGATAATGAAAAAATTTAAAAAAAAAAAAAAATCAAATCAATGAAAAAAAAAAAAAAAAATTAAAAAATTAAAAAATAATCAATAAAAAAAAAAAAAAAATTTAAAACAAATTTGAACAATTAAAAAAAATAAAAAAATAAATAAAAAAAAATTGCAATTGAAAAAAAAAAAAAAAAAAAATCAAATTAAAAACTAAAAAAAATAATAAAAACAGCTTTTGCCTATACAAGCCTAAGTAAAAGTGACCCCCAGGGTGGGGCCAAATATGACCAATAGGCCACCATTTGAACAAACTTGGTAGAAGACCATAAGCTTATAGCAAATGCAAAATATTAAACCTCTGGCTCTTGCAGTTTCAGAGAAGAAGATTTTTTAAGTTTTTCCCTATACATGTCTATGTAAAACATGTGACCCTTGGGGCGGGGTCAAATGTGACCCGAGGGTCACAATTTGAACAAACTTGGTAAAGGACCATAAGCTTATAGCAAATGCAAGATATTAAACCTTAAGCTGTTGCAGTTCCAGAGAAGAAGAATTTTTTCAGTTTTTCCCTATACAAGCATTTATGTAAAATTGTGACACCGGGGCGGGGCAAGATGTGACACCAGGGTCACCATTTGAACAAACTTGGTAAAGGACCATAAGCTTATAATAAATGTTTAATATCAAACATCTGGCTCTTGTAGTTTCCGAGAAGAAGATTTTTAAAAAAAAAGATCCTATATAAGTTCTATGTAAAACTGTGACCCTTGGGGCGGGGACAAATTTGACCCCAGGGTCAGCATTTGAACAAACTTAGTAGAGGACCATAAGCTGATGCTACATGTAATACATGAGAGCTCTGTGCCATGTGGTTCCAGAGAAGAAGATTTTTTTTCATTTTTGCCTATACAAGCCTATGTAAAACTGTGACCCCCGGGGTGGGGCCAAATGTGACCCCTGGGTCACCATTTGAACAAACTTGGTAGAGGACCACAAGCTTATAGCAAATGCAAAATATTAAACCTCTGGCTCTTGCAGTTTCAGAGAAGAAGATTTTTTAAGTTTTTCCCTATACATGTCTATGTAAAACATGTGACTCTTGGAGCGGGGCCAAATGTGACCCGAGGGTCACCATTTGAACAAACTTGGTAAGCTTATAGTAAATGCAAAATATCAAACCTCCGGCTGTTGTAGTTTCCGAGAAGAAGATGATTATTTTTAAAAATCCTATATCAGTCTATGTAAAATTGTGACCCCCGGGGCGGGGACAAATTTGACCCCAGGGTCACCATTTGAACAAACTTAGCAGAGGACCATAAGCTGATGCTACATGTAATACATGAGAGCTCTGTGCCTTGTGGTTTCAGAGAAGAAGATTTTTTAAAGTTTTTTCCTATATGTCTATATGAAAAACATGCAAAACCTCAATATACAAACTTTGGACCCACGGGGCAAGGCCATTTTTGACCCCGGGGACTTTATTTGAACAATCTTGATAGTCTAGGCGTTGGCGATCATTTTAAAAGAAAAACTGTTGAAATCTGTCCAGAGGTTCTGGAGAAGAAGATTTTTTAAGGTTTCGACCATATATGGTGATGGCAGCCATCTTGGATGTAGCGCTGACCTAATTTTAACAAATCTAAAAAGCATTCATCTAAGGATCATCCATGTGAAGTTTGGTCAAAATTAGCCAAGCGGTTTCTGAGGAGAAGTCGTTTGAAGAAAAGTTAACGGACGACGGACGACGGACGGACGACGGAAGACGGACAACACACCATCCCATAAGCTCTGCTGGCCCTTGGCCAGTAGAGCTAAAAACCCCTTTATTTTTCTGATAAATACAATCAAACGTCTGTGACAAAATTAGTGAACCAATTTGGAAGTTTACAATTTGATAAGACAGTAATTGCAGTAACTACTATTCTGTTTGCAAGGTAAATTAAAGGTCCATAACTGTATTAAGAAATCTAAAAGCTACCATCAAACGGATTCTAAATATCTGCCAGTATGTTAATGTTATTAAGACTTCACACTAAACGATATGGTTTAAACCCTACACAATTCAAGATAGTTGTTGCAATAACCATATTTTCTAAGTAAATTAAGGGCCATACCTCTATTCCAAAATGGCAAAACAATTTGATGTATCATAAATATTATTAACATATACTGGTATCCTATTTGTATATAACATTTCCACCCAAAATGTTGTTTAATTTTCAACAAAACTTGATTAATTAACATAAACTCAACACAAAAATGTATTTTCGTAGATAATCAGGGGCCATAACTCTATTTAGAAAAGGCAAAGGTACACATTGATCGTAAGGAAGTGATGTCTGTTTGATATAAGGCTTCAATGCAATTTTAGTTAAAATCCAAAATAAGATAAAGAAACCTTCCACCTAAGCTTTACCCAAAATGTGCATTTTTGTTAAGTAACTCGGGGGTCATAACTCTATTCTGAAAAGGAGAAAATCGGTATTGCTCGTAAGAAAGTGACATCTTAACGATATAACACTTCACAGTAAAGTTGGTTTTAACCGAAAACAATTTACAGAAGTTATTAACAACGTGCATGAAAGCTTTAGCCAAAAGGTGAATGCCCGTCCCTCCCTCCACCCATCTGCCCGCCATCTTCAATCCTTAAACCGCTTTTGATTTTAAAAAAAATAATTGAAAATTGCATTCGGCATAAACAGAATATAATTAGGCGTGCATATGTCTTATTTATGTACAAAACAAAATCATATCGCTAAAATATAAACTTGTACACCTTTTTTCTTTGAATATCAATATTTTCTTATCACTTATGGGCTTCCGTAGAAAATGCGTTGGTGTTACGAAATGCAAAGAATACCATTAATCCATACAGTGGTTTCGTATAGAGTACAGTTTCTGCTATTGATATGCAAAAATTACGAGTATATCTTTCCGGGTAAACCAAAAGTGTTTTTTTGCACGATACGTGAGGTTGGGTCCCAGCCTATGTGGACTTGACAACAAAAACTGTATACAGGTACTTACACTTTGCTGATCCTGTCCAGAACTATTTTCTGTCGGATGACAATCTGGTCATACTTGTCCACGGTCGGAAGCATGATCCTTGTACCGTCCTTGTCTGCCTGAAGGAGAATAAATACTTCTTACAACATTTTCGGGGATAAAAGATCAAGATTTTTCGTCGAAAGAAAATTCATAAGCACACATTTGTGCTTAAGGTATAGTCCATTAAAACATACATGGGACCCCAGGAAGGCATTTTTGAAGTTGCACACCCACCCACAGATGCAAAAAACTGCGAGTGCATTTTCAGTACAAAGCGGGATAAAATAAATTTGCCACTCAAAATAAAAGCAAAAAATAAAAAAAAAGGCGACCTTTCGGCACATTTTTTTCCAACAATGTTTACAGTAAACACAGGTATTATTTTATTTCACCTTATGAATTTGCTTTGACCGAGAAATCATGATATTATGATATTATTATTAAATAACTCTGGAAAAAACCCGAACTGTGCACTTCTTTTTTAAGACTGCAAGCACGAGTTTTGTCAAGATTAACTTTTTGTGTAAACAGAACAAAACTAAGTGTCTTCTGCCATCCAAAATATTGCATCATGGCCGACTTAAAGACTGCTTTTGAATGGGAGCAGACACAGAACATATGGATGGTTATAAAAATTAATACATATTATTTATCTACTGAGGGAAAAAAGTTTAGCAAGTTTTTGTTCCACCCTGGAAATAATAAATGTTTGGCTGTAAAATCAAGAAACTATACCTATAGACACAGTTTTTTATTAAACACACATCAATAATAGTCGAACACCTTAATGACGTAAAGAATAAATGAACGTAGGGGACAAGCCCGTAAAGTCCCAAAATGTCAGTATATCTTGTATAAAGTATTATTTCATCTAAAAAACTTGCTAATTTTTTTTCCCTCATTTAGCGATGAGTTCTGTAGTGCCATGCTTTGGCTTAAAAGGGAAGAGGTAGGTAGGATTTTTTTTTTGTTGTTGTTGTTGTTAACCTAGTTCTCTGACAGTGGTGAAATTGTTTTACAAAACTTAGCGTCGTATTATTCATACAATATGTTTGAATGTGTCATTAATGGTATATTTTCAGTTTAGATTGATTTATAATAATATAACTCGATATTGGTGAGATTTGCGGCGCGATTCTAAAAAATGTTTAAAAAAAAAAAAGTTGGGTAGCTTCCTTTTTAGTGGGTAGGTCGGAGCACAGCAAACCAACACATTTTAAGGATGGCCTCAAGGTAATTTGATTGGAACTACAATCAAAATCATGGATACTCATAACAAAACTTATTTCGAAATTAAATAAGTAGTGCAGTTTTAATAGCTGTCTTTTATTTTGATATATTTATAATAACGCGAGTCTTCTTGGATCATAGGCGACAACATAAAAGTTGAAACCTAAAGGGAATCAAGTGACACCGCCAAACAATGTTTATTATTGAGAGTTCTGAAAAAGCTGGAATAGGTTGTAAGAATTATCAAAATCGGATAATAAACAAGATATGACCATTTGAATTTGACCATTTGAAGGTTGTTCTAAAATGGATATGGGAGTCGCCATTTTGAGAAATATAACGTCATAGTCCTAAATTACCATATACATGTATATGGATATGGCATATTGGTAAATATCATTTAGAGTAAAGAAAATCACTGCAAATAAATCATACTTTTGCTGTGATTTCCCCCCTACAAATCAATTATATAAATATTCCATAAACCGGTATGTTAATTTACAACTGTGTCATAGTTCTCAAAATGTCAGCTCCTACAATAATTTCAAAAGAACCTTTAAATGATAATATCTTTTTTATTCATCATTTGATTACGATAATTCTTTCACCCTTGACCAAGTTTTTTAGAACTCTACAGGGCTCCGGAAATATGGTTGCCCGACGCCCCGGGCAAGTGGAATTTGGGTGCGGGCAGGTGTCCTTCGCAAATCTGGTTGTCCGACACTTGCCCGACTGGACGTTTCCGTTTTAGACAAAAAATCAAACGAAAACTCGGCTTATCATAAAGTGTGCCGATTACGAACCCATCGCTTTCGCCGCGAGCGGTAATTAAGAAATCCCTCCCACTTTGACAGTTTGTCAAAACCTGATTGGCCGAGGAAAGTTTGAGGTGCCAATCAAAAATGTCCATGCGCCGATAGCATTAATAATATTCTTCTCCCTATTTATACTAAAGTGTGTCTTCTACTAACATGATAAGACCATCCCAAAAATTAATCCAATTATAATCAAATTAATCCAATTATAATCGATAAAACGTAACCATTGTAAAGTTTGTAGACTTCTGTTATGCATTATTTTACGCGTGACATAAATCATATGTTTAGCCGAACTTTCGAATTATGTTTGAAGAGTATAACCGCACCAAGATTTTATGCAACGCATATTGTGTATTGACGCTGAATGTTATCGGAAAAGGTAATGAATACACACTGATCAGTCCACCAAGTACTTATAGCTGTGTAAAAGGTGAAACGCGGGTCATTGGAAAATTGTAAACAAACAGCAATTTATAAACGATTACGGCAAGTACTGTACTATACACAAATAACGTAGAAATTAATTACTGGCACTAATTAAGGAAGGTATGTGAATGCAGCGGGTTGCTTTATTGAAGTTATTTTGACACATATTATTAAACAAACTTTGTTTGCGAGTTTGTATTTTGTTTGGCACATTTGGTAACACGATTATCACTTTATTTGTGGCCTGGCGTTGACGATTAAAGCTGAGTAGGCAGATGTTTTGTTTGCAGTTACTATAAAGGGAAACTTTTGAAACACATTCACGAATATTGATGTAAAATTGATAATGTAATCAAAGGCGGTTTGGAAATGTGTGAAAGGGGTCATTGTTTCTTTTGATATTCATGAGTTTATATGGTAATTCATAGGAATCGGACGTATTGTAAACATAGTACAGTATCCCCATATGTAGGTCCCCGCATGTATATAAAAATATATTTTAATATACTAGTAGTGGATAGTCAATGTGGTTTATTACATGCATTTACAATATGTCCGATTCCTGTGGGTAATTACATGATGCAGTATTTAATAAAAGATCCTTCATTATTTCAACAATCTTACAAAAAAAGTTACAAATTAACCATGTCTCTATAACGTTCCTTGTAAGGACAAAACCTAAACATGTGTCTAAAATTACTGAGGAAAATACACCTGGTGATCTTAGAAATGTTGATTTGTGTGATTCTGGTGGTCAGTCTGACAGTGAACTTGGATTTAAGGATAGTAGTGATGGTGTTGATTTGTGTTCACCCAGCCAATCTGAAAATGGATCTATTTCTCGTGATTCTCCAGTGAAATCCAGCCCAAAACGTAATCTACTACCCACCATGGATACGTCGGTGGCGCGCAGCGTCTAGAAAAGTTTGGTACGTTGACAAAGGCTTGATTTTGGGACAAGTGACTTTTGAATTTGGGGCAAGTGACATTTTGGACAGGGCAAGTGGATTTTGAACAGGGCAAGTGGATTCTGAAAATCCACTTGCCCTGGGCAAGTGGATTTTCAAAATATTTCCAGAGCCCTGCTCTATATTAATGATTATTTGGCTGTATGCCTACATTCCCTTTAAACTAATGATTTGCTTATAATTATTCTAAAGAAGATATGGCCCATACCTACTTAAATCAGATATGGCAAGACCTTTTGACTGAAATGTCCGAATAACATAAGGTGGGCTGTTCTGATATCAGACTACATATTTACCTTTTTAGTATTTTTCTCTTCAATTTTATATGTTAATTTTCCCTTCATGAACTCTTGGATACGTAGCTGGGTTTCTTCCGCTTCCTCTTTCAGGAATTCAAAATGGGGAGCAGGGGCTGATGGGAAAGTATCTCTTTCTTCTTCCAGCGATTCCTCACCTGCAAGTAAAGATGAACTAGACGGGGTTGTTTTTGTAACAAAAACATATGTCTCCCCCTATAATTTAAAAGTTGTGCTCTGCACGTCATCTCGATATGGTGAACATTTGTGCCAAGTTATTTCAAAATCCCTCAAGCAGTTCAAGATATATGGAGCAGACACAAAATATAATGCATAATCAGCATATGACCTTCGACCTCTAAGTGTGACCTTGACCTTGAACGGACGTGGCTGGAAGTTGCGCTCTGCACATCGTCTCGATATGGTGAACATTTGTGCCCAGTTATTTCAAAATCCCTCACGCAGTTCAAGAGATATGGAGCGGACACAAAATATAGTGCATATGACCTTCGACCTCTAAGTGTGACCTTGACCTTGAATGGACGTGGCTGCAAGTTGCGCTCTGCAGGTTGTCTCGCTATGGTGAACAATTGTGGAAAAATAATTTCAAAATCCCTCAAGCGGTTCAAGAGATACGGAGAGGACACGAAATATAGTGCATATGACCTTCGACCGCTAACTGTGACCTTGACCTTGAGCAGACGTGGTTGGAAGTTACACTCTGCACGTCGTCTCGATATGGTGAACATATCAGTTATTTCAAAACCAATCAAGCGGTTCAAGAGATATGGAGAGGACACAACTTGTGACGGACAGAGAGACAGACAGACATACAAGTTAAAAACAATATGTCTCCCCCATTATAGGGAGAGATATAATAATGATAAAAGAAAATTCCTCAAATCTAGCATCATTTTTGTCTCTTAATATTTAAATTTAACATCAGGGTCACCATTTGAATAAACTTGGTAGAGAACCATATTCTAGTTGTAAATGCATAATATTAAACCTCTAGCTCTTTCAGTTTCTAGCAAGATTTTTTAAAGATTTTCTTTATATACAACTCTGTGTAAAACTGTGACTTCTGGGGTGGTGCCCAGTTTGATTCGTAGGGTCACTAGGGAAAATAGACTTCTATAGGGAATTTTTTTTAAAAACAGTTTTCTCTGAAACTACTAGTTCATATTTTGCATTTAACATAAGCTTATGGTCCTCTAACAAAGTTGTTCAAATGGTGACCCTGGGGGCAAATCTGGTCTCGCCCCAGGTGTCACAGTTTTACATAGAGCTATAAAGGAAAATCCGTAAAAAAAGAAGCTCTTTTCTGAAACTTCATGAGCTAGAGATCTTGAAAACTGTTGAGATCCCCACCTTACAACCATATATACTCTTACTGGGCCTGAACAGATGGATACAATCATCCAACCAGCATTGGCCCTGGGGTCCGTCCACAATCCTGCGGACATAGCCCCAGGGTCATAACGTGGAAACCATTGGAATTCCCATCCTATAACCATATATACACTTGCTGGGCCTGAACACTTTAAGTGGGATGCCAAGAATTTGTGTTGGCATGCCATCGACTGCGTGATTTAATTATGATGTGAAATTATAAGCTTGTTTTCCTCTTTGCAAAGGTCAGGTGAGAGAATTAGGGCCATTTGGCCCACTTGTTGACAATGGGTGCGGTGCGTTCAGGGTTCTCCCATCGGTTACCAAAAGCACTCTCCGTAATCATCGACTACCATCAGTCAGCGTCGTTAGACGTTGGTTCGCCGATAGGTAGAACGTTGGTAACCAATCTTCCCGCTACTCTACACCTGAGGTAGTATCAGTGGCCTCATTTGTACCAAATGTTACCATCAGTGGCCATTGGTAACCCAAAGTTCACCAACGTGGTTGCCGATGGGAGAACCCTGAATGCACCCAATGTTGGCCAACTTGACTTTTGCAGGAAGTTTAATTTCAGTTAAATAGAACCAACCAGGCTGAAATGAATTAAATTATAGTTTAATGGCTCATCAAAATACATTATCATAGGTTACTGAGCTGTTCTCAAAAGAGAGAGGAAGAAAATCTATGTGTATACCCTAAAAATGCTTTGCTGGATAACCACAAAAAAGGGGGCTTTACCAGAATCAATTCAGTGTAAATGGTAGATCAAGGTCTGACACAGTGACCTACTTTTGGTGGGAATGTATAGTATCTGAATGTAGATATAAACAGTAAGGAATGAAGAGTGCAACAACCTCCTCACACAGCAGATCGATGGTTTAACAACATCAAACAACAAACCTATCAAATCTCCCAAATCCCTCTCTTCCGCGTCAACCTTCGCCTCCAGTGCCTTGTATTGTTTCTCAAACATGGATTTTTTTTTACTCATATTTTCATCTTGTTCGTCACTTGTCTCTTTATCTACCCCTTCTGCAAGGTAGTCCATTGATTCCAATGTCATCCATGACTGAACACTTCTACAAATCAGTTCTAAAGTTGTAGTAGGTCTCGAGAACCTTCCGCTAGCTTTATCATCCTTTTTGTCTGAATGTTTTATACCAATTTCTGTTATGGGTTTATCCAGTTTCTTTGAAATAGGCGCAATGTTTGATTGTAATATTGCATCTCTCTTATCAACTTCAACAATGTGAATATTTTCACTTTCATTTATGTGTGTTACTCGATTGTTAGGTATAGTCTGTGTGTCACTGTCTGACGATTGCATTTGTACGTTCTCTTTTTTAGAACCTTTATCAGCCAGGTTAGTTTTGTTTTCACCCGAGCTTTCTATAACACTTGGCTGAATGTCCACCATCTTAGACAGAAGTGATTTTCTTTTATCTAACAACTGCATTAGATATTCAGTTTTTGACTGGTTGGGTTTTGATTTCGACGATTTCTCTTTAGGAGTTTTCTTAGTTTCATTAAAAGATTTGTCTGATGCGTCTTTAGTTTCACTGTGACGTAATTCTGTTTTATCACTGCTAGAGAGCAGATCTCCCTTTTGACAAGAAACATCTTTAACAGCAGAAGAGTGTTCTCTGTTAGACATCTCTGCTGGACTAACTCTGGAGTTATCCCCCTTTCTGATCTCTCTATCGCCCCCTTCTATTTTCATGTCGTTCAATGCCCTATCTAAGGTATACACACACTTATCATTATCACTACCATCAAAATCATTTATAGGACTGCTTTCACTTATGTTAGTTCTGTCTTTTCCATCCATTTCATTCTTTGTTTTTTCTTGTCTCTCTTTCAGTGATTCCTGATATCTGTCCAGTCTCTCTAATCTTGCAAGCTCTTCTTTCATTTCTACCTTCTTACTAACCAGTACCTCCTCGCCAACCTTGCCTCTGAAATCAGACGAAAGTTTTTAATTGTTTTATGTTCTATTTCAATGTCAAAGGTCAAAATACCCAGTGAACTTGCTCTCCAGCAAGGAACTGGGATGCAAATTTACTCAAAGATGTGTTGGCTTATCAAAGTTAAAACTGCACTTGCAAACTTAAAGGTTGTGCAGATATGCAAAGTTGCATCTGTATCCATAGTCTGTGACATTTGCCTCTGACTTGTGCGACCTTGACCTCTGACTTGAAAATGGTAAGTTAACATAATATAGATGTTAGAACAAAGCTTATTGGGCTAGTACTCTACCAACTGAACTATCGGGGACACAGTTTGTTATCAATTATTTATTCACCATATATCTGTACCCAGTGTCAGTTATAAGCAGTTATAAGCAGTTATAAGAATCAATACTGAGCAAAAACAAAAAGTACCCATTTTTCCATACCTTATTATATAGACAGCAAAACAGAAAATAATAAATTATGTATATAGAATAATTAGATCGACCACCACCAATAGTCCAAACAATTTTTTTTTGTGAAAAGTTCAGTACACAAGGGACTGGGAGTTATCCCACTTTTTCTTAAACCATGCATTTTTTAGTAAAAACATACAAAATCTACAAACATAACCTCAATTTGTCCAAGACAATATTCTCTTTATGATTTCGAAAAAAATCACACAAAAATACAACACTGATTGTGCAGGTAAGAGCTTTTGATTATCAAAAATCATCAAATTACCTCCCTTTAAGGTTTCCATAGCATCCATGAAATATAAATAGCACTAATGAAATGTTGAGGGAATTTAATTATATTATTCATTACTGATATTCCCATCAATGAATATGCTGATAAATGCATTTTGGGGGTGTGCATTTTTATTGCAGTGAAACGATATTGGAAAGTATTCATGAAACCAACTGAAATATAATTATAAAGATTGCAAATGGAACTGACGGTTCATCGACACATTACAGGTTACAGCTGCTCCACAGAGAAGGGAAAGATACATATATGAATCCGCGTATCTGCTCTTTTACTGTCAAACCTGTCTTAAGCAGCACCTCAAGCGAAAGACCAGTAGTGACCTCTTTAAGCAGGTGGCTGCTTAATAAAGGTTGATTTAAATTAACATTGTTTGAACGGGATATAGCAAATGTGGCTGCTTAAGACAGGTGGTTGCTTAATAGAGGTGACCACTAACACAGGTTTGACTGTACTACCGAATAGATTCATATGGCTCTTTGACATGCTCGAATGCCAGACTCCGACACATGAGACTGTCTCATCATCCGACAGACAAAATGAATCTATTAAATTTGAAACGTAAATCGGGTGCATTTTTTGTGACCTTGAATGGAACAGGGCCTGTATATACATGCTTCCATACATCATAGTTTGGCACCTACGTCTTCATATCCAAGGGAAGTAAATCAATCTTTCTGGGGTTCCTTCGTGTCCAGATTGGTTCTGTAGAGATCTGCTGCTCTAAGTAGATGGAAGCTTTATAACACTGACTGCTACAGAAATTCTGCGAAGAGAAGGTTATATTATATATTCTGTGATGAATTATAGAAATTTCCCAGTTTGAGAAACTCTATAACATATCCCTTCCTCTACTGTGCTATCTCGCCTAGTGCGCAAGATAGCACAGTAGCCAAATGTTATGAACTAAACGAAAGACGTCACGATATTACGTCACAAATTGACGTCATGATATTACTCCGCGCTGTCGCCAAAGGAGTGACAGAAGAAGGAATACTTGTGTCAAAAGACGATTGGAAAGAAAATCATCACAGAATATATATTATATAGTTTAATTAACATTTGTGTCGTGATACGGAAAAGAATTCACTCGTGAGAAATATTCTTGCGATATAGAAACTTGTGCGAAACCGCACTCGTTTCTATATCGCAAGAATCTTTCTCACTCGTGAATTATTTCCCGTATCACTTCAACAATGTTAATTAAACTGTATATAATTTACATGCCTACTATCATAACAACAAGATAGTAATGACATCAAGACACCTCATCCAACTGGTACTTAGCCCTAACCCGCTAAGCACGACTATAATAGCCTTTACGTCCATTGTAAACCCAGATCAGCCTGCGAGTTACAAGTCATTTTCCCCAAAACACCACTTTCTCACTTAAATGAAATGGTCTTAATTCAAAGAAAGAACAGTCCATTATATATATGTAGGGGGGTTAAGGGTTAAACATGGTTCATTTTATTGAATCTTGCTTATGAGAAGTAAGGTATGTTGATGTAATGCACTCTAATGGCCCTTAGCACTGACTAGAACGGAATTCTTAAAACCACAATGATTAGACACGAAGATCCAAAACAACAGTCAGTAAAAACAATAATAATCGGTCGGTCAATATGAAGCATAACATGTGTACGTTAATCCGAGTTTGAGAGAGGACTTGAACTTAGAATTATTTCTGATTAAACATGTATTCTTTCCTGTCTTGTGTCTTATTGCCATTTCATCGGCAAAATAATTCTGATTAAAAATGTTTATTTGTTTATATGTTCATTTTCACAAGTGTTGTCTCCTGGGAAATCATGTTTATTTCTATTTTGAACATTAATTAAGTGCATTTTTATATTTAACCAACGATCGATTATAGACTTTCATAATCGATCATCGTAATCGGATGCCTAACTAACTGATGATCGGTACATCACTAGTGAACATACATGAATTAATAATTCTGTGTAGCAATCATTTTCCAGAACTTGCAAGGAAATATTATAGGTACACATATGCACTTTACCTGTTTACTGCTTGATATTAAAATACTTCAAGAATGCCATGGGTCCCTTTAATATTGTGGTGTTTTAGTAAGGTTAAGTTTACCTTTCGGCCCTCTATGTCGTAAACCTTGTTGGTTTTTGTTGAGATAAAGTACTTCTGTTTAAGGACCTGGAATATAAACGTATCATATATATTTATCTTCACTTGATTCATTCTGTTGAAACTAGAAGTGTGTCCTTGGGACATGGATGCACCCCACTGAAAACAATCAGCGGAATATTGACAAAATAAGAAAATCTAAAGAACTGACGGATGCTCCCCGAAATATATCCTCCCCAAAATGTATCCTTATGTTATCATATGGCCTTGTGTCACCCACCAGTATTCAATTTGCAGTTCCATTAGTAGTTTTTTACTTATGCTCCGGACAAATGAATGAATGAATGGTGTTTTATGGCACGTCGACACATAAATAGGTCATATTGTGCGCAAAAACTGATGAAAGATGAAAAAATTAAGTAGTAATTAAAAAATTAATGTAAATATATAAAGATAAAACTATTAAAAAATTAAGGGATGATATGGTAGTAATATAAACTATATATGTAAATCAAAAAATGCCCGTCAACGGGTATATAAACAAGTAAATATATATAAGAACACATTATAATGATTTATATAGTATTTCTTTAGGAAATCTAAAACAAGACTAAAATCTATAGTATCAAATAACTCTTTCATAGTATTAACATTGTAGTACCTTTGATGCATAGGATCAAAGTCTACATATTCCAACAAGATGTGTTTGACCGTTAATGGTGCAAAGCAGGGTATACATTCTGGTAATTGCTCACCTTGTAATAAATATGAATGAGTATAACGTGTATGGCCTATCCTGCACCGGGCTAGGACAACTTCTTCTCGATGAATGGGTGTACTAGAAGAACGCCATTCTCCAAGTAACGGTTTAAATGAATGGAGTTTATTGTTAACTGACAAATCCCAGCGGCTTGCCAAGAGTTACGAATAAATGTGTTAATACAACTTTTAAAATCAGTAAAAGGTAATTTAGCATTAGATATATGTAAACTTAATGCTGCTTTAGCAGCACTATCAGCTCTATCATTACCACGTATTCCAACATGGCTTGGAAGCCAGCAGAAAATAATAACATTATCAACTATTAGAGAATTGTACTTTTCTAAAAGCTGAAGCACAACTGGGATATCATGTTTCATATTACCCAGTGTTTGAAGAGATGAAAGGGAATCAGAAAATATTACAAAATGGTCATCATCAGATTCCCGAATATAATTTAAGAGCAATAACTCACCATCTAGTGGTGGGGGCTTAAAAAAAGTGTTTAATTTCGAATAAACTTCAAACGTCCAATGTGTCTCAATAGTAAATAGAAAATAGTGTAAATTTAAGAAGAAAATATTAGAATTTATTCACGTTTTCAGCAGTGATGCACATTTTTTTTTTGTGGTTGCGAGTATGGCAGCCATCACTTTTCCTCATTGTGACTCAGTGTGGCTGCAGGCATGATTATGCAGTCTAGAATACACTAGTGAAATAAATATGCAAATGAATGCAGAATCATCGTTCAGTCTTTTCCATTGAGATCATTCAATTTTCCATAACTGTTAAAAAAACTGGATTATGGAAATTGACGTTCCCAAGACATGCAACGTCCTCATATGATAATGATAATGTGATAAAAATAATCTCAAATTCGTGCCTATTTAATACTGAATTTTTAAACTCAAATAAAATTGATATAATGCTGAGCACAGCCTCGCATCAAAAATAACATTACGGTATTCAACTCGTTCAATAATAATATTCGAGCATCATCCTATATGGAGCAACATTGAACATTCATAATATTAAAAAGAAAGCTTCATAGGAGCAATTCATTACGATATAATCTATGTAGACCAGTTATGATGAATATCATCAATTATAATGTCATGGACCTCTTCAAGGGGTCAAGCTGTGGCCCTTTTTACTTTATAGACCTCTTCAAGAGGTCCAGCTGTGGCCCTTTTTACTTTATCAGTACCAAATTGTTTCAAATTTCTTATAAACTGAGTGATAACATTTTTTAACTGAATACTAGCTAGATCTTGTTTTTCAGTGGTCAAATTGCTGTACGTTCGAATCACCTGCAAGTAAATAATTACAAATGTAATTATAATGGACTTACTTTTCCGAGAGGTTTGGGACATAAAGGATATCCACACGTGTGTGATATCGCTCTCTCCTCAGTGACATCCCTGTAGTGACTCGGTGTGATGAACTGTAGCTATAAAAAAAAAAGCACATTCATATTTTATACCATGGGAGGGAGGGACGCTGGCATGGACTTTGGTAGCACACTCACTTCTAACCAACGCAACCTGGATTTGATTCCCTGTCTAGCTTTGTAAGATAGAGGTTATGTTGATAGCTCAGTCAGACACATAGGTTTTAACTGAGGAATGGTTTTCCTCCAGTATCAAGACCACGCTGACTCTATCATCAGATCTGTTTACTAACCATGTTAAATCCAAAAGGTGTTTCAATACATACATGATCAAGTTTTTAATAAGTTCTAAACAGACAAGAAATAAAAAAAGACCGACATGCTCTATCCATTGTATTTATTTTGATCTACATATTGTAAGAAATGGGATGGATTATGCAACACACTTGAGGGTTTAGTTTTCATAATATATATAATATTGTGTTTAACTTGAAGTCCTTATCGTAATACATTAGTTTAATAAATATGCAAATTAACGTCTAAACATTGTTTTTCGTTCAGCAAATTCAGTAAACTTTCGTGAATTACAGAAATCGACGACCCATGAGGCAGTTCTGATTGCTGAGTGTGTTATGGAGAAGTCGGAAGCAACATAGTATAACTACGTCATCGTATGACAATGATGTAAATAATTATGTATATATATATATATACAGGGCTCGAAATCAGTACTAGTCCAGTAGACCGAGGCCAGTAAAAATCCATCCGGGCTACCAAATGTTTGTCCGATGGGTAAGTAAAAAAGTTGTTCAAATATTAAGAAATAAACTTATAAATCAATAGGTTGTGTAGTGACAGCACTTTCTAACCTAATCTTTTAAAAACCTTATATGTCCATAGATTCAATAAATGCCTACAGGGCATGTAGGGTATTATATTAACCATTGCCTCAGTAATCATAATGACTGTTTTCCGTATTTTTTTAAAAGGAAAGTTGTGATTAAGATGCTTTTATGTGCCTGGATAATCTTGCATATATAAGAAATGTGGAGATACCTTCAAAATGCATTTAAAACTCATGAAAAAAAACTGAAACTCAAATTAAAATAGTCTTTTTGAGCAGGTCTAGTGATTTTACCCAACTACTAGACCGGTGGTCTAGTCAAAACTAAAAATGTTAATGTATTCACTAATGTTATATAAGTAGATGTTTTGTGGCATTTTATAGTTACGTTGTAGGAGGTAAATAAAATTCCTGTACAAGGTACATGTAGGAATTCAATATACTAATTAATGAGCCATTCCTCTAATATGGGGTTAGCATATGTACATACCGAGTCAATAAAGAATTCTTCAGATATGGGGTTGTCAATGAGCCTCTCCACAATCCTGAATGCCTTCTCCTCACCCTCCACCTGCTTTTGTATCTTCTTCCGCAACAATGCCTTCTTCTCATCCTCCTGTGTACTGGACATTGTCGATCCTAAACCAAGAACTTGAGGTCACTAGATTGTTTATAGTTTGGCTGTAGCTTAGACACCCCTGTAATAAACAAGGACTGTTATGTTCACTTTGTCCCATCGACTCCAAACGCAGAATACCTCTGTGATACTGAATAACCCCAATTACAAACATACACGGGTTCGTTAATATTATGACTGTATTTGAGACAGCCTGTAGAAAATGAGAACAGTTTAGTTCACACTGACCTTGACCTTTGACCTATTGACTGGATTGGATCAAAAAGATATTATGCAGAAAGGATCACCACACAGAGTGTCATTTACAACTCCTTCCATCCAAGGATTAAGGTTTTATCAAATATCAAACACATGTCCGGACCTAACCTCAGCAATATAACTGGATCATAAAGACATGTGGCAAAAAGGTTAGCCAGATGTTGAGGAAGTGTCAAGTTCAACTCCAGCCAACCTAGGGACAAGTTCAAGGTAGCAATGAAGGTCAAAGTATTATTTCTGGCCACAAAAATGGCCAAATGAGTGCCTTGGACACAGACATGTTTTCACTACAATGTAAGTCTTTGATCCAAATTTAACCAGTTTCAAGGTAAATTGACCTGCACATTTGACCTGTGTACCTACTATGCATAAATGCACTACCAGTCTCTAGAAGCACAAGCTGGGCTTTTCCCTCACGACTGTCTACTTAAAAAGTATGCAGGCATACAGCCAAACAATCTTTATTACTGGGAGTTCTGAAAATCTAGAAAAAGAATTATAAAAATTGTAATATGATGAACAAAGAAAATAGGTTCACTTAAAGGTTCTGTTGAAACTGATACAGAAGCTGCAATTTTGAGAGCTATGACATCATAGATCTAAATGACCGTAATTATATGAATATGATAACTTAGTTACTTACTGATTTACAGGAGGAAGAACAGCAACTGTATGAAAAATAGTTATACTTATGCCAAAAAGAAAAACAGGTGTGTTTCCTATTGCAGGCTCTAAAAATATAGGTTAGGTTGGCAGGCATTTTTTCATTTATTTTTTTAGCAAGATATCTCTTTATCATGTTTATCACATAAAACCCATACAAGTTGATGATAGAACGAGAAAGTTTCTCTGTGATGTTGTCAATTTACCTCTATATATAAGACAGCCCGTTAAATTACACATTCCTGTTACAAATAATAGGACACCTGAAATCATTGTTTAACATGCATTTTACTTAGATTAGATTATGCCTTTATTAGCGTCTTATTGTTTACATGAAAGATAAATGTAAACTCTGAGCGTATCATATGACATTCCAAGCAGATCATATGGCTTAAATATTTTACACTTTTGCTGTGTAATTCTGTAATAATTTGCATAGTTATACCACCAGTGCCCAGTGGATTACCGAAAATATAGAATGGTGTTATGTTTCACTCCCATGCTGGTCAAATATAAGAAGATTACTTCCCTTAGACTGAAAAGGATAATCAATCAAAAGCAACATGCTGGATCAATGTAGATACTTTATTCATTGTAAAATTCATGTAAGGTTTAAGATCGACCCTGTGACACTATGTGATAAATCATCATTCAGAACAAATCTTTTTTAAAAATCTGGCAACCGGAAACACATATATTTTTCTGTCTGGCCTTGCGTGTTTGCTTTAAATGATGTTTATCAATACCGGTATGCCATATATGATAATTTAGAACTTATATAATGACATCATAGTTCTCAAAATGGCAGCTCACGTATTCGTTTTAGAACAATCTGTCATAAAAATATTTGCACGAGATGTTTACCAAACTTGGCCAGTCAATCTGTCAATCCGTGATCACGCAACCTGCTCAGGGCAATATACAGATTTTTATGACGCACATTATTATAACCAGTCGCTGAAGATAATCGGGGCTATCGAAAATAATATTGTATTATTCAAATGAGCATCTCCGTGGCCGAATGGTTGACGATCTTGCGTTGTAAACCTTCGCCTCTCACCGCTGCGGGTTCGAATCCCACTGGGAGCTGGACTTGTGAGGAAGTGTCGATTTTTACAGATGGCAGGAGATGTACAGTACTGGTTCTAACTTCTACCAAGGAAAAGTGGTCGGTCTGCCTCCACCATAAAAATCGACCATCATATATTACCTTACATGTATTACAAACATACGCGAGGACAGTGCTTTGGGGTGTATAGAATCATTGGTAGTAAAGAATCATTTCCTGTTTAAATTCAATTTTCTCAGCTCATATATTTTAGATTATTTTAAAACTTTCCAGGCTTGAAGATATATCATATACATACATTTATTCAACGGTGAAATTATTTGGGACATTTTTCCATGCAAAATATATCACTACGTGCAACACCTCTCAGAAAAAATGATTCTATACTAGTTACTACCTGAATGAAGTGTGTTTTTGAAACGAAAAATTCATACTGTCACAATAAACTCGGAAATAAATATTTGCTGTTTTAACAAATGTTAGGGACAAAAGTCAAAATGCAATCATCAATTAAGGTAACTTGTTGAAGTTTATCACTTTTAAGGATAAAATGAAATTATGTAAATATTGGTGCAAAAAACGCCTATTAAAAAATCACAGTTTGAGGACAATAATTTTAGAAATTTTGCTATCATACAACTAAAAGGGTAAATCTAAATCAGAAATTAAATAAACATTTTCCTTTCGTTTTAAAATTAGACGTTTAACCCAAGTGATTTTATACCCCACATAGCACTGTATATTTCGCGAAAACGATTTAACGGCATTATCCTGTTTTAGTCCCTAATGGGGCTATTAGTTCTGAGGTTAAAATATCAACTTACATTTACGCATATGCCAGGCTATTCCGAAATCTCAGTCAGTCAGACGCTTGATTTATTCTATTCTATTCTATAATTGTATTCATTCCGTAATTGAAATCTATAAAATCAACACTGTAACGTTCAACTAATACATGCTTTGTACGCGTTCGAAACGGCCTAAATAATACTCCCATTCTCCTATTACCGGTGTAAGACACTTCCCCAAAAACATTTCCGAGCCCCATTTTTATATAGCACCTCGCCCCTGAAGAAAACCCACTTCCCGGGGAAACTTCCCCTAGTAGCATTGCTTTAAGACACTTGAATGAGAACGTAAACTCTTCATCGTCGCCCTATATAGTACTCCTGTTTTAGCCCCTAGGGAGTATTAGAGATGGGCAAATCCTACACCGGTAATAGGAGAATGGGAGTATTAGTTCGGCCGTTTCTAAACCGCGCAATAAATATGATATGGACCTGAAGAACGTGCATTGCAAACAGCCGCTGCTATTCCTCGATTACATACATTAAGACACTTCCCCAAAAACATTTCCGAGCCCCATTTTTATATAGCAACTCGCCCCTGAAGAAAACCCACTTCCCGGGGAAACTTCCCCTAGTAGCATTGCTTTAAGACACTTGAATGAGAACGTAAACTCTTCATCGTCGCCCTATATAGTACTCCTGTTTTAGCCCCTAGGGAGTATTAGAGATGGGCAAATCCTACACCGGTAATAGGAGAATGGGAGTATTAGTTCGGCCGTTTCAAAGGCGCGCAATGCATACAGCCATCGTGCGTATAAGCGTTTATTTATCTTCGCTGTATTGCACTAAGCATTTTAGCGAGCTGAGCTCGGTTTAAAGTCTTATCCAAACGACTGGTAAGGTAGGAAATACTTTTTTGAAATATTTCGATAATTAACCCAAATTCGGTCCTGGCTGGGATTGAACGCACGATCCCTGGGTTACTAAGCCGCCATGCTAACCATTACACCACGGCACTACCTAACGTCAGTGCGTTAAGTTTATATATTTCAATTACGGAATGAATACAATATTATAGAATAGAATAGAATAAATCAAGCGTCTGACTGACTGAGATTTTGGAATAGCCTGGAATATGCGTAAATGCAAGTTGACATTTTAACCTCAGAACTAATTCATAACTTTCACATCCGGTCAACTTCCGGTAGGTTGAGATATTCAGCAGGTGAAAATAAAGGGGTTTACTCGGACTTTATCCTCAGTCTCTATATGAAAAATGAAAATATTAAACCATGATCTAAATTAAATGTATCCATAATGATGTTTTAAAATCAGACAACACCAAAAGTAGAAACATAGATATACAAAAAAAATATAGCTTGAAATGTAATTATCACTACAAACTAGTTTTATAAAGGGCTAAAGTCAGTTGAGCACCAACGATAAACACCGAGTTTACCCCCTACCAGAATGTGGAGGTCTTTTATTTTATTGATCACTGATTGGTCAAATTAGTTTGATGATGTCATGTGAAAGTTATGATGCCCCATTAGGGACTAAAACAGGATAATGCCGATTTAACAATTATATTGGCTAATTATAAGTATATACAAATGTAAATACGGTTATACAAATGAAGATCTTTAGGTGATAATAAAATACAATACTTTTACACGCTTTATGTTTGTCTCTGTTTAGTATACTCTTTTATTTTGCAGTCGCCAACAAATATGTCAAAATTTCATGGGCGCAGACATCTTGTTTTATAGTCTATACACAATATTTACGACAGTATTCTTGGTTCAGTTGATTTGAAACAAGCAAAACAAAATACCAATATGCTTAAACAATTAATTACGTAATGTGTTGTTCTAGATCGCACGTAGGCAAATTGAACCTTATTTGAAGATGTTTCCTGTTTTTGTTAGAGACTAAAATATAGCTGGTCTAATTAACTGACTTCTCGATGATAGCCGACGGTCAGAGTTCTGAGTGAGCCGGCACGCCATTCAAAGGAATCGGACGTATTGTAAATACCGTATCCGCATATATAGATCCACATTTGTATATAATTTGATATAAAGATATATATTTTAATACATTAGTAGTGGATAGTCAACGTGATGTATCACATGCGTTTACAATATGTCCGATTCCTGTGCACCATTCGACAATGTTTTTTCAATGCTAAATGCTTTGTTCAAATGCCAGTTACACGATTTAGTGTTAACCATACTATTTAAAACAGTCAACTGGTTACATTTATTCATGAAGAATTTGCTACCAGCGCTTTTCACGCGTTAAAGTATGACCTATCGATGCACCTATGGTAAACGCTAAGCCGGATAGAGACTACGAAGAGAAAATTTCGCTATGCTATGCTACACATATCTACGCTCCCTTCCTTTCGGTTTCTTTGTGTGAACATTTCTCTTCATAGATCTATCTATTTATTCATACGTTTTACAAGATTAAAACATAATCATTTGCAAAACTCCTTGAAAAACATTTCACCAATAAGAGTAAGGCATGTACTTTTACATTGTCATTCATTATCAATAACATGCATTGTAAAGATTTATATAAATCTGGACCTGTTCAGTCCCTGTATACATTAAACTAAAATATTGAACATTTTGTATCTGAGTTCAGTACATGTTTTACACACGCAAAAAAAGGAATAACATGATTTTCATCTTAAATGTCAATTCAGAGATCTAAATCAGTATATTGGTATATCAAAAGCTAGGATGCTAGGGTACGTGGTGGATAAGACTAGCGGATACAGTGTCCCCACCTAAACATTCCGGATCATACATGTATGTCCATGTTACTGTAGATAAAATATCATGAGTGGTTTAATTAACACATTGTTAAATCCTTTTTATTTGAAAACGGACTTTAACTATGTACTGTACCAATACATATATGTTAATTACGTAATGTGTAATTAACATGTTGAAATAACATGTTTAAACAAACAAGGTTATTATTATATATATATACATGTATATATATATATTCAATAATAAAAATTGTGGAAACAGGCGCGTGCCCTCTAAAATCCGGCAAGCATAGGTTAAAATGTACTTGTCGGATTTTAGTAATAAGAATAACTCCGTTTATACGTGAGAATCAGGGCGCTTATGGTAGTATGTATCTATCATAGAGCCATGATTCCTGTGCCTTTATGAAGCATCAGGACCCCGTTCCGATCCCTGTACGCACCTTTCCGGCGAAGTTTCTGAAGGCACCACGCAATGCCTGCAGGCATCACGCAATGCCTTCGTAAACAGCCACTGTATTTCAATAGAACCATTTTATTTTTTTTCCAGTTATCTTCTGATAACCCATTTATTCAGATATCTTAATACATATTTTCTGATACATATAAACAAAACATATATGTCAAGGTTACACATGGGGAACAGGATGGACAATTTTTTATTCATTTAGTCCACTTTAGAAATGTTCAACTGTCAGCATCTTGGTCTTTCAGTCAATTGTTTGTTGTTTTTTGTGCGTTTTAAGGATTTAAACTATTATTTTCATGTATTTTTGCCACACTTTTGTAAATAAATTTATTTTATTGTTTTTGGTAGCGATACATTTAAGAGATTTATACTGGTATCTTAGTCTGCTTTGTAAAGCGATGATTGACAAGGATTTATTTAAGTGCTTTGATGAATATACGTAGTATTTAATTTCTAGCATAATTTGTAAATCGGCTGGAGAATAGGCATTTCCAATGTTAAAAATAAATAGCTCTTCTGTAAATAGTAATGTATGGTTATGGGCAGATAACCATAATTTAACTTGATTTAGAAAAATCTGAGTTGCTTGACATGTCCATAACATATGGATTCAATAGAACCATTAACCTTTCCTGCTAACGTTGTCGATTTGTGTCAACTGTGGGCGGGTTTAAGTTTCCAAATATGGAACAACACCGCGCGTGATATTGTAAATGGTAAACATTTAAGAAAAATATGTCTGCTAAAACAAGGAGTCTTACACAAAAATCCCTAAATCGACGAGGTATTCTTTTCTTTGGTGAGTTGCATGCTTGTACGCGTAGTTTTTAAGGTTCATGTATATATATAGTCTATTGAAATACGGTGGTTGTTTATGCAGGCTTTGCTTCATGTCTTCAAAAACACTCTCTTTATAGGGTCGACCCTAATACTTAACTTTTCTATAAAGGATGGCATCGTAGCTCTATGGTAGACTAATGTACCAAAAGAGCTACGATTTCCGTTGTATTGTTTTTTTTTATAATTGCTGACAATGTAATTCAAGTGCTGTATCTGCTAATTGATCAAAGTCAACATGGATTTCTTTGCCTATTTCGGGTCAGCGCATTTGACTTATTTCAAAATGTCAACGAGTACGATTTGACCAAAATCAGAGTGATTTGACTTAAATCCCCAAATATACTGTATTTATCTGCATAAAACCTTTACAAGACATAATGAATTAACTAATGGTTATATATTTAAAATCAACATAAAGCTATAGGTCAGCATATACCTATAACGTCTATGATTTTAGTTTATGCAGCAAATAAATGTAAACAAAATCAAGATTTGCGCTCGATAAAAGTTAGTATGAAAAAAAGCTTTTTTGAAATCATTATATTCACATTCAGACAAAACGAATTTTGAGATTCATGGTAATATTTAGTATGATCTAGCAATGAATATCTCCAGGGAGTAAGTTATAACGTACTCCCTGATATCTCCAAATTATCTTTCTATGTGTTGTGCTGAAGTCATTATGGAGAATGAAGTTTCAGTGTTGTTTTATTTCAATTCTTTCATTATGTTTTTTGCAGTTCAATACCATTTAATATCTATGCTGGTATAAATTATCCTAATAATCCATCTGTCTTATACAGTAATACAATGCAGTCGTATTTTTTATGAGGCTTTGACCTGTAAATTCAGGTCAGCATGCTGCTACGACCGTCTAGAAACACATTACTCACATTTTCTCCCTGTGGGAAGTATTTTAAAGGGAATGTAGCGACACAGCCAAACCGTCTGTATTATTGAGAGTTCTGAAATACTTGAATACGGGTGAAAGAATTATCAAAATCGGATGATAAACACAGAAGATATGATCATTTGAAGTTTCTGTTGAAACGCATATGGGAGCGGCCATTTTGAGAGCTATGACATCACGGTTCTAAATGACCATATATGGAATATTTATAAATATAACAATTTACTGATTTATAGGGGAAATGACAGCAACTGTATGAAAAAATAAGTAATATTTAATGGCAATAAATAAATGCATGTAAAATTACCAGTAAAAAAATCGTTCATTTGCAGTCATTTTCTTCGTTTTAAATGATATTTAATCAATATTCCATATATGGTTATATGGAACTATGACGTCATTTTTTGATAATTCTTTCATCTTTTTCCAAGATTTTCAGAACTCTCAATAACAGAGGTTTTTGGCTGGGTCGCTAAATAAGTACGATTTGACTGGCTACCAGCGCATAGCTCACTTCTATCGTGATTATCAGCAGTTTAGACCAATCCATAAAAACTGAAGGAAAATAAAAATTATTTTAGAAAAATGTCCAAATGGATAGAAAATGAGAAACGAATCGATGTTCCTTTCAATTTACAAAAAAAGATTGTATGTGTCGAACATCCAGCTCTGATATCGAACCATGACAAAGCTTTACAGACTCTAGGCGGGGTTGAACATGTGTCAAAGGTGAGAATGTAATTAGTTTTCGCGCTTCTATTTTCATGTGTAAATTATGAATATATTCATAATTTTGCATTGCAGAGATGTTGAGATTTTATTTTATTTTCAGTAGGTGATAAAACTTGTGTTACTCGGTTTTTATCCTTAGATTCTATAGTAAAATAAAAATCTTTGGCAGAGTAAAAAGATGATAATTTTCAAGATTTTGATTTTAAAAGATACATATATTGAATTAATCCGAGACTTCTCTGACCCTAAAATCCTTTTTTATTTTTTTTATATTTGCAGCTCTAAAGGCCAGATGAAATATCAAAAATCGTAAAAAGGGCTGGTAAGGTCAGAGAAGGCTCGGATAATATTGAATCAATTTGCATGAATGTGCTTGAAATATACAGGGTTTTAAAAGAATCTCACTGTAGATACCTTAATTTTAACAGTAAACTTGGTTGCACATCAAGGATAAAGACGAGTTTATCACCTACCAGAATGTATTGGTTAGTTCTTATTTCTGGTCACTGATTGGTCATTTCTTTTGATGATGCTCTATCAAAATTATGAATATGTACCATTGTCATGGTTGACGTTCTTCTTCATTGTAGATAGAAATGATCTGAGACAAACACCTCATGTTCTCCATAAAACGTTTTAAAACACATCCAGCAAAAGATCTATCGTTCTCCAATAAAAACAAAAATCCAATAATAAAAGGGGTGGGGTGGGGGGGGGGGGGGGGGGGGGGACACAAACTCATGGTCAGCCATCTTCTACTTTTTTTGTAAGTGGAGTGTTGTGGTCTAGTGGTAGAGCGTTGGACCCATGATCGAAAAGTCGTTCGATCCCCGCCATTGCCATATGTGTTGTGTCTCTGAGCAAGACATTTTATCTGCATTTGCTTAGTACTGGTTCTACCCAGGAAGACATCGAGAGTGATTCAAATAAATTTATAGACCTTTCGTTACAATCAATGTAAAATAAATAAGTTTTAAAACTTCTACTTTTACTTTACTATCTACCTCAGTTATACAGCCTCCACTTCGACACATATATGTAACTACATCTACTTGGATGTATTGTAATAGGACTCTATTGTAAATAGATAAGTTTATAAGGGTATTACTACTGTCTCGCCGCAGAGCTAGCTTTATGGCGATATCGGTAGAGCATCCACTTCACATGCAATGGGTCCCAAGTTCAAACCCTGAGTGCCTAAATATTTACGCGTAATTTTTCTGGTCCGATTACATTGCTGGAGAATCCGGGTAGGCATTGTATGAGGTTATTCCCAGATCATTGTATATTTTGTTGTCTATATTCATGTTATGTGTTGTGTGATATTTGAATGTTTGATATTTGAATGTTTGAAATATCAAAAATAAAAAGGTTGGAGGTATGTAGTAGGACTCAGTTGGAGGTATGCAAATAGATAGATTTATAAGCGTGTTATTACTGTCTCGTCGCAAAGCTAGCTTTTATGGCGATATCGGTAGAGCGTCCGCTTCACATGCAAGTTGTCCCGAGTTCAAACCCGCTGAGTGCCTAACTATTTACAGTATCTTGAAGCCTTCCTTTATTGTAAATAATTGATATTGTATTTTGAACAAATAAATTTAGCACAACTTCTTAGGGACAAAGATTAAACATATGAACAGTTATATAATTGTTTGAAGCTTTTAGAAATGCTGGGTAACAGGGCGTCTTTCTGTATTTGGGGAATGGGGCCGTGAGAGGGGGGAATTTTGCGTCGATTTTTAAGGAAAGGGGATTTTTTTGCTACAAAAAAATTTGCATCAATCATATATCCGTTTTTTTTTATTATTTAAGTGGCACCAAGAATGTACCATTCCAAATTACAAAAAGTATGCTATTTTTCCTGTATAGGAATGTAGGAGTTTAACATTTTCTAATTTTTTATTTTTTTTTAAGGGGAATTTTTCACAGAAAAAAGGGGGAAAATATATACTTTTAGGGGAGGGGAATGTGGCCGAATCCAAAAACGGTCAAACGATGGCCCTGGGTAAGGATATTATTTGAATTTCATTTTTTATTTTTTTATTTTATTATTTTTCTAAAGTAAAGTATCGAAGTAATAAAAAAAAAAACTTATTTCTTTATACAAACTTATTGCTTAAAATGAACAAATTTAATGTTGGCATTGATAATTGCCCATTGTCATTGTTTAAAAACCCTGTTTACATCTGTTTACAGAAGATTTTTATTCTCAAAGGAAAACCTTTCAAAAAAATTCATAATTTTAAAATCACCTTCCGTTTCATTGAAATGAGAACAATTTATATAATTTTTATTACTGACTTTGTTTACATATATAGAGGATCTTAAACGAGTTCCCATTTTCATATAAGATTTATGAAAAAATTATGAATTATTTTAATTTTAACGAGCGTTTTGGCGAGTTAAAATTAAAAATAATTCATAACGAGTTTCATAAATATTATATTGAATGGGAAAGAGTTTAAGATCCTTTTTATCACATAACATTGCAATCAAAGTAGTAAAAATTAATTCAGATGAACATAGAACCACCACAATGTCAGACACACTTTAGCGCCAAAATGTCATAAAATATGTGACGTCGTAATGTCGCGTCTCTCATATGACGTTGCGTATAAAAGAGTTCATGTTTTACTCTTTACAAAATAGCAGTTTACGCCAACTTTTTAACAAACCAACAACAATGTTTTGTATAACGTGTATTATTTTTATAAGCTGTCACAAATAGTAAGTTTATGACTCAGATCTGGGTGAATTTGTAATAAATAAAATAGTTTCAGTTAATAAACTTGCGTAGTGTTACAGGTTTAACTCAACCAGTCAAAATCGTTCCAGGTTGTATTACATGTGTGTCATACAATAGAATATTAAATGGGTGTTCGACACTGATAACAAGGGACGTTATGTGATAAGACTTTGTATTATTATTAACTGTCATGAGTATGTCACTTTGTCATTGACCTGACATACAGGACTCACAACACTATTATCTCCCTTGAATACTCCTGCCCTACAGATGAAGGAGGTAGATAAAAAAAAACAAGTTCGCTTTTCTACATTGTACAGGATACATTGATTTATCTTTACCAGGTTCTAAATCTGCAGCATTTTTGGAAGAGATCACAGAAACATGCATGTTGATATAAGATTTCTAGCTAATTCTGCCTCATTTTACACATCATGGGTCTAATCTCCACGGGGTTGTATTTTTGCCTAAATTTTGAGCAAACATGAAATTAAAAAAAAGTTCAATCTGGTAAATATTTGTTAAAAGTTAATAACATGCAGATATTGGATCAATGAAGAATTCAAGCATAAATACATGTTGCAAAATCTTTTTTATCTCTATGCCACGAACAAAAACATTACAATGGGACCCTATGGAAAATTAATTGTGGTGTGAGACGTACAGGGCTTCTTTAACAGAGTCCTCCTTTTATTGAAAGAAATAGTTTTATGGTGATAAAAAAGCTTATGTCTGTTGTTGTTACAGACAGTTTTTTTAACAGCATACAATATAGCTTCATACTTACAGATTTACTCTGAACCAGTAAAGAGGATGCCATTGCAATGGAGACCAGATGACGTCTATTGTAAAGCTACATATGGTGATAGGTAAGCTGGGATATCTATTGTCAAGCTACATACTGAGATATGTAAGCTGTGATATCTAGTGTAAAGCTACATACTGAGATTGGTAAGCTGTGCTATCTAGTGTAAAGCTACATACTGAGATTGGTAAGCTGTTATATCTAGTGTAAAGCTACATAATGAAATTGGTAAGCTGTTATATCTAGTGTAAAGCTACACACTGAGATTGGTAAGCTGTTATATCTAGTGTAAAGCTACACACTGAGATTGGTAAGCTGTTATATTTAGTGTAAAGCTACATACTGAGATTGGTAAGCTGTGATATCCAGTGTAAAGCTATATACTAAGATTGGTAAGCTGTTATATCTAGTGTAAAGCTACATACTGAGATTGGTAAGCTGTGATATCCAGTGTAAAGCTACATACTAAGATTGGTAAGCTGTGATATCCAGTGTAAAGCTACATACTAAGATTGGTAAGCTGTGATATCCAGTGTAAAGCTACATACTAAGATTGGTAAGCTGTTATATCCAGTGTAAAGCTACATACTAAGATTGGTAAGCTGTTATATCTAGTGTAAAGCTACATACTGAGATTGGTAAGCTGTGATATCTAGTGTAAAGCTACATACTGAGATTGGTAAGCTGTGATATCCAGTGTAAAGCTACATACTAAGATTGGTAAGCTGTGATATCCAGTGTAAAGCTACATACTAAGATTGATAAGCTGTGATATCCAGTGTAAAGCTACATACTGAGATTGGTAAGCTGTTATATCTAGTGTAAAGCTACATACTAAGATTGGTAAGCTGTTACATCTATTGTAAAGCTACAAACAAGATTGGTAAGCTGTTATATCTAGTGTAAAGCTACATACTACGATTGGTAAGCTGTTATATCTAGTGTAAAGCTACAAACAAGATTGGTAAGCTGTTATATCTAGTGTAAAGCTACATACTAAGGTTGGTCAGCTGTTATATCTAGTGTAAAGCTACATTCTAAGATTGGTAAGCTGTTATATCTATTGTAAAGATACAAACAAGATTGGTAAGCTGTTATATCTAGTGTAAAGCTACATACTAAGATTGGTAAGCTGTTCTACATACTAAGATTGGTAAGCTGTTATATCTAGTGTAAAGCTACATACTGAGATTGGTAAGCTGTGATATCTAGTGTAAAGCTACATACTGAGATTGGTAAGCTGTGATATCCAGTGTAAAGCTACATACTAAGTTTGGTAAGCTGTGATATCCAGTGTAAAGCTACATACTAAGATTGGAAGGTGTGATATCCAGTGTAAAGCTACATACTAAGATTGGTAAGCTGTGATATCCAGTGTAAAGCTACATACTGTGATTGGTAAGCTGTTATATCTAGTTTAAAAGCTACATACTAAGATTGGTAAGCTGTTATATATATTGTAAAGCTATGAACAAGATTGGTAAGCTGTGATATCCAGTGTAAAGCTACATACTGTGATTGGTAAGCTGTTATATCTAGTTTAAAGCTACATACTAAGATTGGTAAGCTGTTATATATATTGTAAAGCTATGAACAAGATTGGTAAGCTGTTATATCAAGTGTAAAGCTACATACTAAGATTAGTAAGCTGTTATATCTAGTGTAAAGCTACAAACAAGATTGGTAAGCTGTTATATCTAGTGTAAAGCTACATACTAAGATTAGTTAGCTGTTTATATCTAGTGTAAAGCTACATACTAAGATTGGTAAGCTGTTATATTTATTGTAAAGCTACATACTGAGATTGGTAAGCTGTTGTATCTAGTGTAAAGCTACATACTAATATTGTTAAGCTGTTGTATCTAGTGTAAAGCTACATACTAAGATTGGTAAGCTGTTATATCTAGTGTAAAGCTACATACTGAGATTGGTAAGCTGTTATATCTAGTGTAAAGCTACATACTGAGATTGGTAAGCTGGACTATCTAGTGTAAAGCTACATACTGAGATTGGTAAGCTGGACTATCTAGTGTAAAGCTACATACTGAGATTGGTAAGCTGTTATATCTAGTGTAAAGCTACATTGAGATTGGTAAGCTATTATATCTAGTGTGAAGCTACTTACTAAGATTGGTAAGCTGTTATATCTAGTGTAAAGCTACATACTGAGATTGGTAAGCTGTTATATCTAGTGTAAAGCTACATACTGAGATTGGTAAGCTGTTATATCTAGTGTAAAGCTACATACAGAGATTGGTTAGCTGTTATGTAAAGTTTGATGGTGTTTAACATCATTTTTAGCACATGTTAGGCCATATACTACATTAATTTATTTTTTTGTGGTAGAGGCAGAACCCCACCTCCTCCTCCCCACACCCCACCAATTTTTTCTGGATAGAACCAGTACTGTATATCTCCCACCATCTGTAAAAATCGACACTTTCTCACTTGACAAGTCAAGCTCCCAGTGGGATTCGAAACCGCAGTGGTGAAAGGCGAGAAAGTTTTATATAGGTAAGCAGCCAACTATACAAACAGATATCATTTATAAAATCTGATGAGCTTTCAAAAAAATAAAATCTTATACGATTTACAGGTTGGCACATTTTCTAGACTGAATAACTCCCTTCGACCAATGAAAATAATACGAAAATGCTGTTTGTGAGAAATTTCTACACTTATTTTACAAGGATACATTAATCGGAGTGTCAGCCTCGAATTTCTATTCTGGGATTTTCTTTATATCCATGTGATTTTCCCTCCTACTTTGGTTAGCTGACCGGCTACTTTTCGCAATCCCCATTACTATAACAAAAGGAAGAAGTATAAATTACCTACCTACTTTTAAAACTTTCCATTTCTCAAAACCAAGAGAAAGCCCTGCTATTACCTGCAAACTGATGGCTGGTTAGCCTTATCGTTAAACTGCAATTTTTATGGTAATAAATAAGCTGTTGTTAAGCGTTATTCCATTAAAACATACCCGGGACACCAGAAAGGCAATTTAATAAACATCTATGGGTGAACCCTATTTACCAAAATTTAGTTCTTTAAACTCAATTTTGTATCTATGGGTGGGATTTCAATTTCAAAAAGAGTCGTCCTGGTATGTTTTAATGGAGAGCCCTTATTGTAAAGTTACTTGCTCTGATGTGTACACTACCAAAATTTCTTATAGTGAATTTCACGTTGTTGTTTTTTTCATATGAATTTCACGTTAAAAAATAATTTAACTTTAGTTAACGTAGTGAATTTCACAGTTTTTTTTCACGTGAATTTGACGTTAAGGAATTTTGGTAGTGTATTGTAAAGCTATGACCATTGGTAGGAAAGCAAATGTCTATTATAAAACTATACATGATAATAACTAAGCTGATGTCTAATTAATGTCCTTATTGTTTATACAGGTTCAATGTGACCAATATGGTGATGAAGGTGAGAAGGAGGAGAAGAAAGCGTGATGGAAAGGAAGAATACAGCGTAGAAATACTGGGGAGAGTAGATACAGCATACAGGTTTCAATGTAATTGCGACAATTTGCCTGTCCTTGCATGCCACATCAATATTTTCATTTTTTTTTTAGCCTAGATGTGTTTAGGGTCAATTTTCTTCTTCAAATGAAACGTGAAGAACAGTGTGATGATAAGCCATCAGATTGGCTCTAGTTTAAGATTGGTATATACATTTATTGTGACATAAATTAGTGTCACCATAAGGCCATCAATAAAAAATTGTTTGTTTGCTGTGCTCCTACCCAGAATTTTGAGGGTGGGTAGGTAGGTAGGGATTTTTTTTTTTTTTTTTTACATCAAAAGCTTATACAATCTACAACACTATAAAGGCCCTAGTACGATGTTAGGGAATAGGTTATTAAAACTAAACACAAGGACTTGCACATAATTATTTTATTCATGTGTATTTAAAGTAGGAAAAAGTTTTATTTTTAGATATTTTTTATATATATTGTTCGCATATATTATGCCATTTTTGTACTAAGGCAACTTTTTGATAACCTTTGCAATCCAGATTAGATGCTTAACAACTCTGGCTAATAAAATTATCATTTGAATAAAAAAAAAAAAAAAAAAAAAAAATTTAATTTTTTTTTTTTTCGGCCCGAGGTCATTAAAATTATTTGAGTCGCGGCCGAATCGGGTGAGTCGGTCGGAGCATGGCAAACATACATATTTTTATTGATGGCCTAACTAGTGGTATTTAAAGTTTTCTTTTGGAATTTTTCATGGAGGAATTCACTGAAACTCAATGAAAAAAAAGGTTATGAAAGAAAAAGGCCTTGTTAATGAAGCTCTTAAGCTCATTTAGCACCTTGAGACTTAGTCTTAATATTGATTCGATTCGTTTGTAACTAAAACTAGATATTCGAAAATTGTGCATTAAAACTTCTAATATTTGGGGCCAGTTTTGACCGTTATTATACCTTTAATAGGCTATTTCTTTTCCCTCAAATTGGCAACCCTGTGTACAGTTTCGACCGTTATTACACGTATAATAGGCTATTCCTTTTTCCTCATATTTGGCAGCCCTGTGTACAGTTTTGACCGTTATTATACGTATAATAGGCTATTTCTTTTCCCTCATATTTGGCAGCCCTGTGTGACTTCCAGTATCTCCCTGTAAAAAACGAATAGTGATGGAACCCACGAGAGCATATACGAGGCAATCCGCATCAACAGCCTCATAGATCGCCAGGAATACTTCAGTCGAGATGCTCCGCTGTATATCCCACCCATCATGTTCTCGCGCGTCGACAGACCATGTGACTTCCTCTACAGGCAAGATATAGAACACAGGGGGCAGTATAACAACCCTGACGCCAAACGACCGGACAATTTGATAGGAACTGGTAAGTTGTGTATCTGTAAAGGGAACTTGCTTGTGTAAGATAGGGATTGAAAACTTAGACTTTAAAGGTCAAATTTGGATATGGTATCTTTGTCATCTCCCAAGTAGAGAGCAGATATGGATTTCCTTTTGTGTAAATGATTATCGACATGTTGCGTGTAACTCCCAGATTTCTATTGTAATATGTTTATTTGTGCTATACGCTCATGAAAATGTAACTTTTTTCACCTCTTGTTCAATATAAATCCTTGAATTACTCCAAAGTTGACACATTTTCTTCTTCCGTGGCCAGGATATTAAAGACGCTGCATTTAAATCTTTCTCGCCGCTCACCGCTGCATGTTTGAATCCCACTGGGAGCTCTACTTTTCAAGTGTCTATTCTTATGGATGGATGGCGAGAGGTGTACAGTACTGGTTCTGCCCAGGAAAAATAGGGTTGGTCTGCCTTTACCACCTTCCCCCCCCCCGTTCTGCCCAGGAAAAATAGGGTTGGTCTGCCTTTACCACCTCCTCCCCCCCCCCCCCCCATCATATATGGCCTAACATGTGCTAAAATGACATAAAAAGCACCATTCAATCAATCGGTCTTTCAATTTCAGTTCGTCAGAGGCGTTCTATCTTTACAATATTTGTCAACTTTGGAGAGTCTGTTCCAAAACAACCGGTTGCTGAAGCCGTGAAGAAACTGAAGGCTGAGTTTGTTGATCCTGATGGGGAGAAGGTTGTCAGACAGGTTGGTAAACTTATATGTGATGTCCCTCTGCTGTCGAACAATTTTTCCGATATTTTTTATCTTAACCCCTTCTCCCCCGTCTGGAATGTTAATAATAAGTTAATAATACATGTTATTATATAACCTATAAATAGACGCGTTTTCATTGGCTAAAAAGTAATTTTTTAGAAAAAATATCTAGCGATATTGACCTGTTTTTTTGATATTGACCTGTTTTTTTGATATTGACCTGTTTTATATAATTGTTTTTTTGATATTGACCTGTTTTATATAATTGTAAATTGAGGGTTATATAATAAAACAGTTATGGACTTTTCAGCTGTTATACATGATGTTGATATGTACCAAAAAATCATTATTGACCTCGGCTATCGCCTCGGTCAATAATGATTTTTTTGGTGCATATCACATCATGTATAACAGCTGAAAAGTCCATAATTGTATATTATTCCCCATGCTTTTCCCACACCCATTTTAATGGATAAAAGTCCTCAGCTTTTAGGATCAAATGGATAAAAATCCCATGATTTTAGGGTCAAATCCCCTTCTCAGAAATGTCAAATTCTCTGTGTAAACCTTCTAAAAACATCACATGTACGGGGAAACTTGATAGTTTTCCCTATTTTCCAGAATGTTGGAGATAACAAACCTTCCAATTTCTTTATACAGTATCAGTTTGACTTAAAACCTGCTTGCATATAATTAAATCAAGTTTTGAGTTACCATTTGTTTGTCTTATTGACAATAGTTTTAAAATATATTATTAGCGCAATATAATTAATAATATGCAAAAATAATTTGCTTTATGACATTCTCATAACTAATGATTGAACAGATGCAAGTTGAGTAGAAAAACTAACGGGCCGCCGCCGTGAGTTTTAAAATAATCAAGATTGCCGTGTATTAAGGCACATTTCTGACTTTATGCGACGAGTTATGTAATAAATAGAATTCACAGTTATGTTAATTTATGATTTAATTTACTGATATTGAACTCATTGGCAAGTCATCGTATCATCATATTTACCAACCTGATTAATAAATTTAATGATAAATGAGCTCATATAAGATCCTCTATGTGTACTAAACTCTTTAAAAATGTAGTCCAATATGACCTATAATTTGACTGAAGGTTGAGAACTTATAATGCTCAAGGGAGAAAACTCCCATGTTCCTAGTACATTTTCCTGAACATTATTTCAGTTACCACATATGACTGTAATCTTTAATTTTACAGGTCTTTATCAACGTAAATTTTATGTTAAGTTTTTGAGTTTGTCTTTTTCTCACAACTACATGACCCAAACAAACTTAGGTCATAGTTGTATATTGGGTTGTATGATATTAACCTTAAAGCGATCATTAGCTTTGTCATTTAGGTCTGTTACTCAAATTAATGAAAGAAATGGGAGTTTAAGCCCTGTTAAAACATCATATTAGGTTATATAGGGACAGAAACCTCAGAGGGAGATGAGATGAAGGATGAAGTTTCCCATCAGACATACCTCCGCCAGGGAGAACCCATGAGGCAGAGGTCTGTAGCTCTAATGCCAAGGCCTTCAGTGAGCTATCGAGGCTTCTCTCGAACAACCAAATTTGGATTGTAGCCGTCTTTCATGAACTTAATTGACTAGATAAAAGTCCTTTCAGACTTTGACGGTCAGAAAGATGGATTTGAATTGTGCTTTTACGCCGTTTTCATCACATGTTAGGCCAGGATAGTAATTTTTCCTTGTGATAGAGGCAGACCACTTCATTTTTCCTGGGAAGAATCAATACTTTACACCTCCTGCCTTCCGTAAGAATCGACACTTTCTCACTTGACAAGTCAAGCTCCAAGTGGGATTTGAACCTGGAGCAGTGAGAGGCGAGACAGTTTTAGACGCAGCGTCTTTACTATCCTGGCCACGGAAGCACTTAGAAAGATGGACGCAATCAAATTATTCTTTGACTTATTTTGTGTGTACTGCGCGACATTTGATTCTTGGGAATTCTTGTTGTTTTAAAACAATGCTTTTTGCTTTATTTTAGTTATTAGAAGAGAAGCCTCTATGGTTAAAAGTTGAGATGGAGCATCGTACGGGCTACAGAAGTGAAAAACTGAAGATCTTCCTACCAGCCTTATGCTTCTATTGGCTTGACGGACCGTGGCGAGGACAGTGGAACAAGTACGGTTATGACCCCACCACAGATGTGGGTGCCAAGTTGTTCCAAACCATTGACTTTAGGATCAGACAGTGTATGTTTTATCAAAGAAATAAAGTCTTAAAAAGTGTACAAAAAATTGTAAAGCGATTTATCAAAGAAATTGCCTGATTTATCAAAGAAATCGCCTTTGTTGCCAGGACCAGTTCGAATCCCACTGGGAGCTTGACTTGTCAAGTGAGAAAGTGTCGATTCTCACGGATGTTGATATGCATGAGGCTATACAATACTGGTTCTACACAGAAAAAATGACCTTCATATATGGTCTAACATGTGCTAAAAATGGCACAAACATCATTTAAAACAAAAATCTAACATGGTTTATTAAAATACTCAATGTTGATTGGCCATTGTTGTGGTCTGAAAAAAGCTATATAAACCTCTGACGTCAACCGTTAAGACGTAATTTTAAATGCCAGAAAAACGCTAACCGTTTAGGTGTCATTTTAAACATCAGATGCAAAACAACAACGCAGTGAAATACGTTATTTTAAACGACGCTACGTTCCAACAACACATTTATATAGGATGAAGTTGTATATTCTTCTCATTTGTTCTTGAGAGATACCGATAGGCCTAAAATGTAAGTTGTGAGAATTTGTTTGTATTTTGTGCAATCTGTTGACAAAAGTGTTTCATGATACATAAAACTCCATGTTAGATAAGAAATAAAATATTTCCAGCGGGTTTATATTGTGCGAGATCAAAACCGGGTGTTTGGGACTTGAAACACATCGAAACCACGGGCCTGCGGCCCTTGGTATCGATGAACTTCAAGTCCCGCCCTCCAGGTATTGATCTGGGACAATATAAACCCGCTGGAAAGATTTTATTTCTTAAACAAAAATCACTTTCATTAGCGGGGGATGACAGCGCCAATGTTGTTGGGTGTGAGACGATATCAGAGAACACCGGAAAAAAATGTCTTTTGGAGTTGCGTTTGTGAAAAGCAAGTTTTGCAACATGCGAATCTTATGTTGTTTTATCTGTTGTAGAAACCTGTCAGGTATTATTATTATTAGGGAAGATAACTCTGAAGTGATAGACCAATAATAAAATTTGAAATCAGGTAGAAGTATTAACTATTTTACATAATATTTTTGTTTGTTGCTAGAGATACGAGTTTGTAAAATTTTAACAATTATTTAAAAAAAAAAAATTGTGGCCAAATTATACTACAAAAGAAGGCCAGGACCTAGAATTATGTCTGGTACTAACCATAGAATTATGGGAAGTCTTTAGTCTATATTTAGCTTTTAATTTGCAGGGAAGCCCGGTCAGCTTATTATGAAGGCTAAGCGGAGTGAACTGAAAATGAATCAGTGGAACCAGCTGGCTAGGAACCAGAAACACAATGTCAAGATCAGCCTCGAGGCCCTCGGAGATGAACCTTCCACTAAAACGGCGGAGAATAAAGTTGATAAGGTAAGTTTTTGTAACACTTTTAGAAGTGTTTTTTTTTCTGGGATGCTGTATGGTCAATAGCATGGACTTGTTACAGTATTACACTACGGCTGCAAACTCTACAGGCCTCGTGTGAGAAGCGGTAAAATGTCGCCAAAGGCGGCACATTGTGTTTTGATATGCACAGTATGTAAAGTAGACAAAACATTCAATATCAAAAAAAGATTGAATAAGTGAATAAATAGAGGATCTTACATGAATACTCATTCATTATTGAATTTATTAAACGAGTTGGCAAAATGATATAATGCGAGGCTCTTGCCGAGCTTTATATCATTTTTGCTAACGAGTTTAATAAATTCAATAATGAATGAGAACGAATGTTAGATTCTATTTATCACATAACTCACATAGACTTGTGTTTAAACACGCGAAACTGACCTAAACCGTGGGAATTGGATTATAGTCATTATCGATTTTTTTTGGACAGAACGTACTAGGCTCATTTGCATACTTATATAACTAGTGGTATATCGAAAATATAGAATAGTGTTATTCCACTCCCACACCGTAAGTTGTTGAAGTTGCAGATTTAAAAGAATAAAAGAAGTCAAATTAATTTGGACAATGAGTCTGTTCTTTATTGTAACCTTGGGTATATAATTATACTGCCAGCGTGTTCAGTACAGATTTACTGTTTTTTAATGCATTTAAAAGTCATTTAAAACCTTCAGTAACATGGAGTATCAAACTCTAGATGTGAAATTTTACTTTGTTCATCTGTATAACATGAGATGTGGGTTGTGTATGAGTAGGTAGTTGCAGATACGTCTGACTCCTCCCTCTCAATCATGTGGTAGCTCGAAATAACCTAAAGAATGTGAGCCAATTTAACAGCAGTTCACAGGTGTGCTGTGATGTTGTGGTTAGCACCTTGGTTATGTAATCCAGGGATTGTGCGTTCTATTCCGACCAGAATTTATTCTTAAAAAGAATTTCACACCTGACCAGGATGCGACTTTAAACTGAGGTCTGCTCGCTAAAATACCCAGTGTAACACAGCTAGGGTAAACACTCACAAACAATTCCATTGTTCTATTATTCAGGAGCTGTATTACAAATTCAAGGCCGACAAGATCCCCCCACAGCGGATGATGTATTACCCGGTGAATTACGTGGAAATTGTGGAAGTGCAGAAACTCCTGCATAGTAATGACGGCCAGGTATGCAGGGTTTTGGTGCATGTTTGTTTGTTTGTTTCTTGTTTGGTTGGCAGTTAGTTTCAATGTGTGTTTTAAGCTTACTTGAGCCACAGGCTTTGGTGAGCTGTTGTGATCACTTTTTCTCCGTCATCTGTCTGTCCATCAACAATTGTAAATGACATCTCCTCTGAAACTGCATGGTCAGTTTTAACCAAACTTCACAAGATCCATTACTTCCAAATTTGTTAAAATTAGGTCAGAATGTCATCCAAAATGGCCATCATTTCCATAAAAGGTTGAAACCTTAAAAAATCTTCACAAGAACCACTGTACAGATTTTAACAGTTTTCCTTTATTAATGATCGCCAACCACTGGACTATCAGATTTGTTCAAATGAAGTCCCCGGAGTCAAAAATGGTCTGACACGCCCCCGGGGTCCAAACTTTGTATATAGAGATTTTACATGTTTTAAATAGATTTATATAGGACAAAATGAAAAATCTTCTCCAAAACCACAAGGCAGGGAGCTCGCATATATTGCATGTTGCTTCAAATTACGGTCATCTTCCAGGTTTGTTCAGATGGTGACCCTGGAGTCATATCTGGCCCACCGCCCCGAGGGTCACAGTTTTTCATAGATTCATATAGAGAACAAATTAAAAACTCTGAAACTACATGAGCCGGTTTAATATTTTGCGTTTACTATAATCTTATGTTCCTCTACCAGTTTTGTTCAAATGGTGATCGTGAGTCAATTTTGGCCCCGCACCAGGAGTCATACGTTTTACATAGAGTATTTTTGCATTTTCTATTAGCTTATTGTTCTTATAAAGCAAACACCCATCCTCTAGAAGACTGCACAGGTAAAGAGGTATTAAAATAATTCCCTTAATAAAATTTGTCAGATATCAGCATGCTGTTGTTATAGATATTGAGAAAATATAGAGAGAACAAAATTGATTGGTCATGGACCACATGGAGTGAAAAAGCATTAGGAAAATTACATCCCAAAAATACGGTGTTGTCCAACATTTTCTGTTTTCTTAATAAGAATGATAAGTGTTCCCAAGCAAGATTGACCCCAGGTTGTGCAGCCATAATTAGTATACCAGATGCGATTTGTGTTTTTACTGAAAACACTCTTTATACACTGTTGCGTAATTGTTTTTTTTTTTTGAAAATAGCAAACCCCTTAATCTGAGTTATCAAGTCTGCCAGACCTAAAATCCAAATTGTTAACTGTTTTTCCAAAGGAAAAAAAAGCCCGTTGTTAGATTGAAGAGTATCATTGGGCGAAGAGCGGGTGGGCGGGATTTTTCAACATTTGGTTGGGAAGATTGACCAAGTTTCTCCTGTAATTGTGCGGAGAATATGGGAATGCAGACAGGCAACGAGTGTTCGGAAGTTTGTCTGAGTCTCTAACACATCATTACTTGAATACTCTCCCTTTCACTGCTTAGCTGTTAAATGTGATAGTTAGCTTTCCATCAACGCCCATGTTTCCATGACATTGACCTCCAGTTCAAGGTTACACTTAGAAGGATGTTTGTTGCAAATCTAGTTGTCCTTGATTTCTGTGTTTGTCGTTTTATATATAAGTATTGTTTGATCAGTGAACCACTAATGGGAAAGACATTTTTATAGCAGCATTAATTTAACCAAAGTAACTCTTGTGAATAAAAGGGTAAATAGTGGAAAAACAGTCGTTTTTCTGTAAAGGCCATCCGTCTGTGCTTCATGGAATTTGCCATTCACTACTGGCATTCAAAACGCATAAACAACAAAAATTTGCAAATCAATTTTTATATTTACATTTTTCCCTCGTTGTTTAAGTAGCAACAATAACGTGCCTTGTGTGGTTGGTAATGATAAACATTGCAAATAAGATAAATATCGTCAGTATATTTTTAATACTGCTGAAACGCAATTTTCTATTGATGTACACGAGATGCATGAACAGTTAGCTTTTATTTTTCAGCAGATATAAACATAAATATAAGACATGCATTATCGTGCATTTTTAAACATACTTTATTTTGGAGTTTTTTTGGAGTTCTGTGAAGTAGAATCTCACATTCATGCGTATTTAATATTGAATTTATTAAATGCGTTGCATTGTTCCAAAAACATGAAAAAAGGCTATAAATATTTGTGGCACAAATATCTAACCTGTTCAAACTTTCAGTGAGACATTTTTGAAAAAAAAAATACAAGAGTTTGCAAAGCTTTGAATTTTTGGCCTAGTATAAATAATATATCGAGAAAACAATTTGTGGTATTGAATTTTTTAAAGACATTGTCCCAAAAAAGGCTATACATATTTGTGACACACAAATCTAACCTATTCAAACTCCTTCAATGAGACTTTGCACACTTTTGAAAAAAATTACAAGAGATTGCAAAGCTTTGAATTTTTGCAAAGCTTTGAATTTTTGGCCTAGAATATATAATATATCGAGAAAACAATTTGTGGTGTGAGATACTCCTAAACTGTTCAAACTTCTTCAGTGAAACTTTGCACACTTGTATAGTATTAGGCCTAGAAAAAAATACTCGTGTTTCAGGTTCCCAACTGACCCAAAATTTTGTCCCGACCCTAACTTTTTTTCCCTGTTTCAAAAAAGAAAAGGAAAGAAAAGAAGAAAAACAGAGAAAAAATCGCGATCTTTTGTGCCGCGATGATGACGATATTGCTACCGACAAATTGGTTGGCGATATTATCGGGGAGGTTCATCCTTAATATAAAGGCTACAGTATTACCGTCACCGGTTCTGTATGTATTTTTTCTAGCAAAACATTTTCATGTGATGAGTTCAAAGTCCATTTTGGAGCAATTTTAAATTATATATATTAATAGATACATCCTTGAGGCCCTCAAAATCAGAGCTTAGAATTATGTTTTCTGTTTGTAATTTCTACCTTCGTGTAGTAAAAAAACACAAAAAAATCTACCTACCTACCCTATTTTTTTGGAGCAGGAAACCTGAAACACGACCAATTTTTTTTCTTTGCCTTATTTGAAGATGTGCACCTGACGTTTATTTTGAATTTGGAAAAGAAATACAGGAGTTACAAAACTTTGATTCTTTTTCCTATAACGTTATATAATTTTTTTTTTATGGCAACATACAATGAAAATAATTGTGGCACAAACTTCTCCTAAACCACTCAAGGTTTTAAAATGAAACTAACGCACACTTGTAAGGTATCATGTGAAGATGTGCATGAGACTCTTTGTACAACTTGTCCTTAACTGAATACACTTTTTCAGTATCATTTGAGGATTTGCACAGGGCAATCAATATATAATGATTATTTATTTATATAATATTATTTCTCACACTTTGTATCATGTGAAGGTATGAAACATGAATTTGATGAAAAATAATATGTTTTACAGCATCTTTTTTTTTTTTTGACGCAAAATTTTAAAGGTGCCACTGGCATGTCACAGACTTTCAAAGGTGCCACTGGCATGTCACAGATTTTTAAAGGTGCCACTGGCATGTCGCAGGATTTTAAAGGTGCCACTGGCATGTCGCAGACTTTTAAAGGTGCCACAGGCATGTCGCAGACTTTTAAAGGTGCCACAGGCATGTCGCAAACTTTTAAAGGCATGTCACAAACTTTTAAAGGGACACACGGCAATCTTGATTTTCTTAAAACTTGCGGCATCTCGGTTTTTTTCTACAAAACTTGCATATAAATTATTATTAATTACTGTCTGAACAGTTCAGAGCAAATTGTGTGAAATATAAACAAGTAGACATATGCAATTTATATATATGACAGAAAAACAACAAAAAAAAAGAAAAATCTTTAATATATTCAAGCAGATTTAAAGTCAAATTGATATAGATTAATAAATTTCGGAGCTAATTTTAATATTTGTTAAACATGATTGCCGTGTGTCCCTTTAAAGGTGCCACTGGTGTGTCTATTCTGTTTCAAATGGTGTTGCCGGTGGGGCACGTGTCCCCAGTCACTGTTCTAGTTAAGATGTTACTCCACACCAAATGAAGCCAACAATTTGAATGTTAAAAGTTTATCTGATCAAATTTATTGATAAAACTGAACAATTGAAAACAGATTACCGGTTATATGGAACAAAAGCAAAATCAAACACAGCGAAAAACTAACTAAAAAGCATAACCATTAACATGTTTTAAGCGGATGTTTAAAAGAATAATTTATGTTAAACATAACATACCATATTTCCCCTAATAGTAGCACCCGGGCGCTATGCAAAATGTCAAGGAGGGCGCTCTTATAAAGCTTTTTTTTTATTGATTTTTTATTAGGGGAAATACTTTTCTTTAAGACAATATATTTAAAAAAACAAAACATAGAAGAAATACAAAATGATTTTAACATTGAATTTCAAACTTACATTTTGAATTTGACAATCTTTCAAAATCAACCGAACAATTACAAGGAAATGAATTTATCATGCAGATATACACTTTTCGACTTGATGAAAAATAAGGAGTGATTTGATCAATTTTATATGAATTTTGCATTCAAAGATTATATACTAAAGGAAAAAAGAAATGCACGTCGGGAATTTCGCTATATAATTTATATACTGCACACCTAATTCCACGTAACATTCCAGAGAAATCCCAACATGTTTCAAAAAAAAGGTTGCAGCTAGTTAGAGGAAGGACAAAACTCTGCTGTTGTAGAGTTTTTAAAAACAGTACACTTTGTAACACGAAATTCTTAAATGTTGAAGTTCTGCTTTGAACAATTGAGTCATTTCAGTACTTTATTTAATGTAAGGAGATTGCAATGTTTTACATCGTAAGTTTGCTCACCTGCTTGAGCCAAATGCATATTCTATTAATAATGAAACTATGACCGGTTAACATTTGGTGTGTTATTTGATGTTCTAGTAATTTTTCCGAAAGGAAAGGCCTAGTGTAGCCATGTGCCATTTGATTAACAGCAGCATATTATACATACAATCTAATATCACGATTATATCTGTAGTTGCGTTTATTTTTTCCTTTGATATATGTAATGTTAATTTATTTGACATCATAAAGCATGAAGAAAAAAACTAGGGTGGCATCCAAGAAGTGATCAAGTCCAGTTGTTACAGTACAGTAAAGCATGTAGGAATCCAAGGACCACTAAGTCTTGCTTCATAAAATGTCACTGCATGCATAGTTTTTATTGACATTGGTGGAGAGCATTACAGTTGATGTTTGGCTGCTCCATCTCTTGGTAGATACATGGTGTGAACTGTTTTGTGACGTTTAATTCTAGACCATTTTCTGGCAGCCAGGTATTGGAGCTGTTGGTGATATTAACTCCAGACTATTTTCTGGCAGCCAGGTTAATAATTGGAGCTGTTGGTGATATTTAACTCCAGACTATTTTCTGGCAGCCAGGTATTGCAGCTGTTGGTGATATTTAACTCTAGACCATTTTCTGGCAGCCATCAGGTATTGCAGCTGAAAAATATGTACACACCAGTCTTGACAAAATCTAAAAAAAATGGCGATGAAAGCTTACTTACATATCTTAAATTGATTTATAAATTAAAAAAAAAAAAAAAAAAAGCACAATCCTGCAATTTATCTTTATTTGCTCACATTCAGCCTATATCAGATATACCGGTAATGTAGCAGGGGTGTACCTGGAGTGATACGCACGGGTGCAGGTGGGGATCCGGGAAAATTTGTGATAAATTGAACCCTAAATAAGTAGTTTTGAGTGACTTAGAAATATATTTTGAAGCTATTCTAATTCTCCAGAGTCATTATTTTTGCTTTGATTTATTGAATATTTACTAAACCATACACTCCTCTCCCTAACCCCTTTGGCTTCACTTTTTATTGCATATTACGCATTTTTAGCTTTTTCATTTTTCTGACACCCAACTCTGAATTATACGCACGGGAGTATGCCCAGGTACTCCCTTGTAATAAACTCCTGTTAATCAAATCACAGGAACGCTTTTTTAGAAAAGAAAAGAAATTGAAAGTAGAAATGCTTCTGTTACAATGTGACAAAGATTAAATGGAACTTTTGCAGTTACATTGTTTCTTAACAAAGCGTGCTCCCAATGCAAGGCAAAATAATATAATATAATATAATATGTGTGGTTCCAGTTACATTGGGAAAAAAAGGGACGGTAGGTCGGTAATTTATTTTTTGATAGAGAAACTAGACTGCAAGTAGATTTTGCTTGTTACCTACTTATTTCCTCCATAAATAAACCTGATTTTTTAATGCCATCAAAATGACGACCTATTTCTCAATACAAGTTCCTAAAAGCGTGAAAATGTTGAGATCATCATCATCAAAATGATTTTCTATTACTGTACTGAGATCGTACAGAGTTAAAGGTGTCTCCGAAGCAGAATTAATTTGAGTTGAGTTGTGTCCCGTTCAGAGTACGATGATTACCGAATGATTTACCGGGGGAAAAAATTAGGTTCGGTGAAAACAGCCCAAAAATCTAGGATCGGTCGGGTAACCATTCATATTATTTTACTTGGCCTAATTAATAACCTCTGTAATAGAAAGTACTCCTGAGGAAGACTTCTTACTCAAACTTCCTGAGGAAGACTTCTTACTCAAACTGTACTTTCCTTGTAAGATTACTTACATGAAAAGTGATGACAAAATGACTTTAACTTAAAGTTTAACTTTGATTAATAGAGATTGTACCTAAATTAATAGAGAATGTTCATTTTTATAACTGGCAAGATTAAATTAGTCAGAAGGAATGGCCTAATTTTGTATAAAGAATGGAATAAAGTGTACAGAAAAAAGGTGAATCCCAAGAGGAAACGAAGGAAAAGGTAGGCATGATACCTTTGAGTCGCGAATGTGAAAACTCTTGTATAATGTAATGTTATGCAACACTTATATGCTCATTATCTGGTTGCCTGAGTCAGCCATGATTAGTCTCCATTACCCTGATAACAAAGACAGAGGAAAGCTGGTAACCAGCTTTAAACACATGGATAACTTTAAACATAAGTTATGAAGGATCTTTAGTTAATTTGTTTATAATATGAACGTAACTGAAATTAATAATGTATTAAAGCAATTCTCTTACTTTTCGCCGTCATTGTTGACTGCAGGTGTTTGAATTTCTCAGCCAACTGACCATTACAGGTGATAACGCCATCTTCAGTGCTGGTACTGTGGTCGATTTTAAAATATACCACATATCCGTCATCATTCATTTTCTCTTTAATATGTTCCTAGAGGTAGAATATGCTATTGTCAAACAATTTTCTATTAACAAACATGTAATCCAGGGATTGTGCGTTCTATCTCAGCTAGGCACGACTTCCGATTAATTCTCAAAATTCTTAAAAAAGAATTTCACACCAGTCTTGTACAGTCCTTAAGATGAGTCTTTAAACCAAGGTCTGCTTAGTTTACATTGATCCATATTGATATAAATTATGCTCTATCTTATATTACATTGATATATCACATGTTTACTTGTAAGGTGATGCAAAGGGTGGCCCTCCCCGACCCTTGTCCCACCTAAGACGGGGGAGATTAAATGGGTCACCATAGGTGGCTGAAAAAAAAAGAAAAAAAAAAAGGTCTGCTTAGTTATTAATAAATACTTAAATGCCCAGTGCAATATATAGAGGATAAATAAACACTTATAATCATATACATTAACAAATATCAACATGGTCACAGAGTTCATGAAAATATATACGGATTTAAAAAAAACAAAAAACACTTTTTTCCCCCGTCTTTTAATCAACTTCATTTAGATTTCAGACTTTACTCGTTCTGGGTGTTTGTGAATTTTAAACTGTGGCTTAAATCAGTGACGGACAGTATATGCAATTATGAGTAAAACAACAAAAACAACAAACAAAGAACACATAAAACGAAATAACATGATCAAACTGTCCAAACTGCCCATCTTAATCCCCAAAATCTTGATGCTAAAGTGGATTAAAATACTACATACACGAGACAAAAAAATAGAATAAAAAGCTTGAAAAGGACTGTAACGCAAATATGGATTTAGTTCAGTGGAAATATTGTTTATTATTACAACTAATACTGTTACTATTATTGTTAATATTATCCTACATAAACCAACTGTAAGAGGACACTGTCTGAAACAATCTCTTCTCCGGTTGTTTTCATGCAAACCCTTACGGTCATTTTTTTTCACATTTGTTTGATGAAAATATTCGAAAATGTCACCAAAGATGTCTTGAAATGTGAGAAAATTGTAAATAAAGGTTACTATTATTCTTATAATTTTTAACAAAATTGCAAGAATCATTTCAATGCCTTGGACAATTAAGGCAGCTGCAGATCGCTTGGTGTTTGACTCTTTTGGCATGTTGGAAATTTCATGAACATCGTGTCCTTTGAGAAATTTAGTATGCTGTTCATTACACGTAGTACACAAGTTTGATTTACAATCAACACAGAACCAGAATCCCACTGTGTTCAATCCATCTTCCTCACATTGTTTACATAAAGAAATTTCATGAACTTTGTGTTCTTTGAGAAATTTATTATGAAGTTTATAACATGTCCCGCATAAATTTGATTTGCATTCGACACAGAACCAGAATCCCTCCATGTGCAGTCCCTCATCCCGGCATGGTATACACTCAATTCCAAATGTCCCCTCAGATTCTGCTTCAAAGGATTCAAACACTTCAGTTTCATCTGCTTTTCTACCAGGCACCTCCATTTCTAGCAGAACCTGTGTAGCTACTTAGTCAAACTGAATTTATATATATATATATATATATTCCAATCTATACAAGCTGTTGAACTTATGTGTCAAATCTTAGAGCTTTTAGAGCTTTTCGTTTATTTTTAAATGTCAAATTTAAATGATTTGAAGAAATCTAATATTTAGGTGTCTCTAAACTCAATCTTTATGCTTTCTTGAAATTTAAAGTTTAAGTTGTTTCACTCCGGTTCAATGTCATTGTTATGACATTCAGTACGCAAGTTATCTGGATGTCTCAAACGTTTTATATCTGTCTAAACTACACAACCCTAGATGAAATAAGCATTATCTTCTACATTTGCAAGATAGTATATAATCTGCAAACCAGTCATAATTTATCAAAGTAGGACTGCGTTAAGGACACATGGAACAAGGTCCAATATGTGCGAGTCATTGCTTGGCCTGAACTGATTAACCGCGGCTGGAGATGAGCGCAAATTTTTGTTCATTCTGAAAAGTTGTCTCTGGATGCATTGTGACTTCAATTTTTATTGTCCATTGTGTACAATTCATTATTACAGTATAGAAAGTTTTCATGCCTGACAGATGCAAAATCCTCTACAAGTATAACTTAGCAATATATTGTAAATGACGTTATGAAAGATCCTCAGTCATATTTCCAAGTAAAATGATATGGCGAAACCAAGTGAAACAATCTGTCCAAATTTGGACTCGCACGCATGGCTAAATAGGGTTAACATCAACCCAGATTTTATAGTATCCCGAGGATTCATCAGGAAATAAAACCTGCTGTACTTTGGACAATACTATCGAATAGAACTGTCCGATAGAACTGTTCTTGCAATAGCAAATAACAAACCCTATGTTCTCCGACAGATTTCAGTAAAATATATTTATAAGTGCGTTTTTTTGCAATTCAAAGTTCTTTGATATCTTTGATATATTCTACATTCACATGTATATAATTTTCTCAAAGTCCATTTGTTTATCAAAATTGGACTTTGGTATGCACCTTAAAGGGACACTTGGCAATCTTGATTTTAAAAAAACACACCAAATAATGGCAAATATTAAACTACAAAACTGTTTATCACAAATGAATTATGAGTTGATAACTCTGATTAATTTGACTCTCCCGTTTCGGGGTCTGGCCTGCCTAGTTAAAACCGTTAATGGTGTGTCTTGGATTCTCAAACTGGTAAGCAGGGATCTCCCTTGGATTGAATTTCAATGAGACAAGATGTCTCATTAATGCTTGATTTTAATGAGACATTCACCATTTTCATGAAACATTTCGGATGCGAAGCCGAACGACCAGTGGTTGTTCGTTTACCGCGCGTAGCGGTAGAGGCCGCTAGGCGAGTCTGGGGGCATGTCCCACAAAACATTTTTGAAATTTAGATGTGATTTACTGCATTCTGGCTCATATCAGTATGGTCACTGTAGAAGTTGTTAAAGCATCCGAAATAAAGCGTGTCCGAATTTACGTCAACTTTTTACGTTAACATAGTTTTACAATTGCTTGCACCACTCCAGTACAAAGTTAATCACGTCAAATCATTATAGATCGGGCCCGGATAATGGTCAGATATGACTAGAATTTGATGAATTATTATAAAAATGACCATGTTTATTCATAATCAATCGATTTTCTTTGACACCGCCGCGTCCGCGAAGCAAAAGCGAACCGGAAGTTTACCGACATAACAATATTGTTTTGATTTTTTTCATGTGATTTTCGAATAATTTGATATTTTCTCATTTTATATGTTTTAATCGCGAATAAATGGATCTGAACAAATTTACTTGAGATTAAATGAAATATAAATAAATTTATTTTCATTATGAACCGAAATGGTGAAAATGGAATTCCCGAATTCGGTGCAAATTTGTTCCATTTGTCTTTTTTTCATGGGATTTTTGAGATTTTAATGCGAGAATATCGCAGAATCGCAGCCAAGAGTGATCCCTGTGTAAGTTATAATATATACCTCGTCTTCAGTATGTTTAGAAACGATGTACATATGATGTACAAATGTTGCTGTTTTAAACAGCATCATGTTAGTTTTTCCACATTACTTGCATAATTATATTCTCAATTCATTATTGATAATTATTTGAATATTTCAGAGCAGATTATTGCTTTACTAGTTGTTGATTTCATTGCACCAGTAATGTATTTAAACCAATTAGGTAGAATACCAAAAACTGAAAACTGCACTTTGTCCATTGGCCGTCGTTGTCCGTCCGTCAGACTTTAACCAGCAACATAATCTTCACTATAACTTGAAAAGCGTTTGAAACATTATACAGTTCTTTCTTATCAGTTATCCAATGCAGATTTATGGCCCTTTTCATAAACTTTAACACTTGAAACAAAATCCTCTCCATACTTCATGAATGATTGCACCCCCTGTCTTGAAACTTTATAGTTAGATTGTCCTTTCTGAAATAAGCTTATGGCAGGTGACGTTAGTGTTCCATGGAGCCCTTCTAGTATTAACTTTTATTCGGATGTTAAGTCGAAATAATATTGGATAAATAAACTGAGGTGCATATTTTATTGCCGGATTCAAGATTATGTGCGTCCTTTAATATATGTGTGACATTTATAACAATAAATTGATATCACAGAGATTGACATTTATCATGTCAATCTGTATAATTCTGCCGAGAAAAAGGTTGCCTGAGAGAAAATATTATCTCGTCAGTTACTTTCCTATACCATCAGGTGCACCTCCTTTGATGATGTCAGCACCTTTTCTGATGAAATCGGCACAGCCTTGGACTTCATTTTTTTCTCAGTCTCACCTGATAAACTGGATGTGATCATGCAGGCACTAACATGATATTCTCTATTTATCAGTGTTCTGAAGTACATTTTATATCACAGAGAGCGTATGTATATTACAAATTTGACAAACACTAATACTGCCTGCGTAACCTACCTGCATTATCAGATAACAGTTTGAAGAGCATCCATGATTGAGAGGGTAACTTTTAACGCCGCGTTTTAAACCTTCTCACCTCTCACCACTGCGGGTTCGAATCCCACTGGGAGCTCAACTTCACAGTCAATAAGTGTCAATTCTAGGATGGCTGGAGGCATAATATAGTGCTGTTCTATCCAGGAATAAGTAAGGAATAACTAAACGCTTGACTGTCATACATAGCCTAAAATGTGCTGGAAAATGACATTAAACACCTCAAACAAACAAATACTTTTAGTTTTTAGCAAGACCTAAATGCAGTATATCTGTCAAACCAGTAAAGCACATACTATTATGACCTTGATCTACTTTTGACAGGCAGCTTATTTTGTAAATTCTGTTATCATGTAGATATGCGCTTTTCTGCCTGATTAAGATGTGACCTAATAAACTTTGCTTTATTTGGCACTGATTAATAAAGCAAAATCAATGCAGAATTCCTTAACATTTATAGTAGGTAACATAATCATTCTGACGTCATAATATAAATTTATGAAGGAAAAAACAATATGGTGGTGTCCACATTAAACATAACGTTTTGTTTAAAAACTAAAACTAAAAATCAATTACACTGAAAATGTGGATCTACATAATAAAAATAATATGTTGGTGCCTTTTACTATCACGTTTACTAGGCTTGGCACGGAAATGCAGAATAGTTTGGCATAGCCTCACTGTTCTGTGTTTTCTAAGCCCCGCCTTCACTGTTCTGTGTTTTCTAAGCCCCGCCTTCACTGTTCTGTGTTTTCTAAGCCCCGCCTTCACTGTTCTGTGTTTTCTAAGCCCCGCCTTCACTGTTCTGTGTTTTCTTAGCACCGCCTTCACTGTTCTGTGTTTTCTAAGCCCCGCCTTCACTGTTCTGTGTTTTCTAAGCCCCGCCTTCACTGTTCTGTGTCTTCTAAGCCCCGCTTTCACTTTTCTGTGTTTTCTAAGCCCCGCCATCATAATAAACTTGATATTATCTGTGTTTTCTAAGCCCCGCCGTCATAATAAACTTGATATTAAAATGCATGGACATAATATTCTTTATTTCTCATATGCAGTGACACAAAATCGAGGGTTCAGTGAAAAATTATTGTATCTCCTTCTTTATTCATATGTAGTTACAATAGTTTTGCACTGACCCCTCGAAATATGGACAACATTTATTTTACACATAATTTTTTGCTTTAATTAGCTTCACTTAATTATGTTTTCAGTGATGTTTTGTGTTTATATATAAAAAAGGAAAAAAAGAAGAGATTTGTCTCCCTTCCATTTTCAAATGTCCAAATTATTAGTGCTCAACTTATATTTGAATTGTGAGAAAGTGTTGATTATTACGGATGGTGGAATTAAGGTATACTGTATTGGTTCTGCCCAGGAATAAGTGGGTGGTCTGCCTCTACCACTCGAATTGATCGCCGTAACATAGCCTAAAATGTGATGGAAAATGACGTTAAACACCAAACAAATTACATACATCAAGCCTAGATAATCAGTAACTACCCTATCAACAATTGTATCAGTAGCACAGCTATTTTTGTCTCCCTTGCACCACAGTGTTGTATATGTGAACTAAATTGAATGTTTAATGGCCAACACATCTGTTATTTAGAGCTGCTCCAGAGAAGGGGAAGGATTCATAGGAATTAGGGAACCTTCCCTACTCTTACTAATAGATTCCTATGGTTCCTTAACATGCTGGGAGGATAGATGCCAGTGAGGGTTGTATCGAGGTGCTCAGGATTTTTGAAAACACACACCTTTTGAAAAATAAAATAAAAAATGAAAAAATAAAAATAAAATCTTCAAAATTCACTACATTTTTAATCTTTTGTATCCAAAAATCCCCTTTAAACATTTTTTAAATCAATAATAATATATTTACATTTTATAAAAGCACCCGCCCACTTGGCATTTTGCTTAGCGCCCTGGCGCTACTACTAAGTGATATATGGTATACATAATTATATATATATATATATGAACTCCGTAACACTGTTAACCCTTTCGCCGCCAAATTTCAAATGCCGTCTGCTAAAATTTGAATTCTAACCTTCTGGATATATTATATATATAAAGTGTTGTGGGCAACATACTAACTGCGTGGCGATCAGTGTACACCCTGATCAGCCTGCACATAAATGTGCATGTTGATCTGGGTCTACAATCGTCGTAAAATCAATGTTTTTGACTGTGGCAGTGTATGGGTTAATGCCATCCTGATGAATTTGCTACTTGGATACTATTATACTTAGAGTTACACATTCACATGCATTTGAAGTATATTTAAGATACTAGTATATAACCTGTATAAAAAAGGTTTGCACCACTATTTATTTTGAATTGTTTAAGGACAGTCTATATTTGAAAGTGACCCTGTGTGGTTGCCAGGGTATAATACAACACCTGCAAATCCCACTAGAGGCAGAGGGAGTGGAAGGACACCCATCCCCACCCCACTTCATGTTCATTTTGTCATCATGTCACCGCATATGCAAATTTGGAAACATGGCTTCATCGTAAATGGGGTGTCTACTATAGAATTTGCAGCAACTCTGCAGTTCTGCAAGTTAGAAGATTCTAGGCCCATTCTCCATGTGAATGGAGGATGAGCCTTGCATGTAATTCATTCATGTTAGATGCCATATAACCTTTCATGCATTGGTGCGCTGTAAAACCCACTTCAGTTCCTATTTGAAAGTGTAACAAGTACATATTTTTATTTTCATTATGTTATATTGCTTCATTTGCTTTAATAACGATGATCATTAAAACTCAATAACAAAATGTTAGCACACTCAGGGGTAATAAAAATGTGTCCAGAATGTTTAATAAAGTTTGTATCGACCGTTATTATGCTATACCGTAGGTTATTTAATTACCCGGTATGCCTCAACGCTTCAGACAGTAGCATTGATTCTTCTCTGACTTAATAACACAGACCAAAAGGGTACGCTTCTACTGTTAAATCATCGTCGGTGCCCACGTTCGATTGCATTTCTTTACTCTCCATTCGACGATGCTGTTAAATTGACTTGCATTAGAATTGAGATATTCATTCTAAAGGTTTCCAGTCTGGGACCAAATTGGTTTTAAGACCTGAAATTACGTTTTACAGCTCCACTGTCGCCTTAAAACAAACGTTCTCGAACTGTAATAACACCATTGACGTAGTCCCAGATTGAAAATCTTAGCATCGGTGTCTCTTAAATGAATCAATCAGTATAGGCAAGAGACTGCCGTGATACACTGATTATTGCACACAGATATCTTAGAACATTTTTAGTGGGGTTTGGGGCATGGGGTGGGTGTGGGGGTGGCATTGACAGTGTTACTATATAGGGGTCGGGAGTGGGTGGGTGGGGGTGGCATTGACAGTGTTACTATATAGGGGTCGGGAGTGGGTGGGTGGGGGTGGCATTGACAGTGTTACTATATAGGGGTCGTGAGTGGGTGGGTGGGGGTTGCATTGACAGTGTTACTATATAGGGGTCGGGGAGTGGGTGGGTGGGTGTGTGCATATCGGCAGCATCGACTTCATCGTTATCTTTTCAGCTCAGCATGATATTTTGCTAAATGATCTTATAAGAGCCTCTACAATGTCTCCAAGTCGCAGTAATCCTGTTATCACCACATCTTACTAGTTTATCTTCATTAATTCATGATATTTACCACACCATATTTGTTTTGTATTCGAAACCACTTCTGTTTATTCTGTTTATTTGTATGAAAGACATGTATACTTTACTTGATAAACAACAAATGAAGATAGAATACCTCCGGTGTCAAATCGACAACCATCGGTATGTTTATGTGCTGCAGGCCATGAAATCTATATCGCGAAACCTTATGGATGAATTCCCCATCAATACCCCAAGGGCAAATTTTATGATAACATGTTTTACGATTAAGCTAGATCGAGCTAAGTGTTTTTCTATTGCCGCTTTTATATGAGAAACTTGACGGACGAGAATTTAAATGCAAAAGTCAATGAATCGGCAAAAAATGCGCTGTCAGCGTAATATTGCCTGAGTCACCGGCGGCAGAGCGGAAAGCATGTAAAAGTTGATTTCGTGTGAAGAGGATTATTAGGTTTTCAAATGATTACCATACTGAGAAAATGAATATATGAATATGTGAATATTGCTTGTAACATATCAATAATGATATGATATGATAGAGTCATTTTTGTCACGCCCCATTGCTATAATGACAAATATTCTGATACATTCCTCGATACTGTCATTATTATGTTAAAAAGTGGATCAAAAAAAGTTGCATTATATCTTCATTTTCTATTCATACATGTTTATCTTCCTTAAAATGTTTGTGTCTTTTTATTTCATTGAAAGCTCATTAGGCTTTTCATGAACATAAATGCGATTCAGGCTGGGATGTACATGTGATCTAGGTCTGATGTAGCCTTATCGGACACGTGGTGTTTTATTCTCCTAAGGTTTGATGTAGCCTTATAGGAAACATGGAGTTTTTCTCCGAGGGTCACTTATTTTCTTGTATCTTTTTCACCCCAACTGAGCATCTAGAATGCACTAACTAAAGTTTCAAAATCCATGTTACTTTATTAACGTAATAATCAAACTTACGGTTTTGTAAAATAACTAAAACCTGTGCAAGGATCATTGAGTGAGGAACTTGCTGATCACAAGGATCAATGGGTGAGGAACTTGCTGATCACAAGGATCAGTGGGTGCGGAACTTGCTGATTACAAGGATCATTGGGTGCGGAACTTGCTGATCACAAGGATCATTGGATGAGGAACTTGCTGATCACAAGGATCATTGGGTGAGGAACTTGCTGATCACAAGGATCATTGGATGAGGAACTTGCTGATCACAAGGATCTTTGGGTGAGAAATTTGCTGATCACAAGGATCGTTGGGTGAGGAACTTGCTGGTCACAAGGATCTTTGGGTGAGAAACTTGCTGATCACAAGGATCTTTGGGTGAGATACTTGCTGATCACAAGGATCATTGGGTGAGGAACTTGCTGATCACAAGGATCTTTGGGTGAGAAACTTGCTGATCACAAGGATCTTTGGGTGCGGAACTTGCTGATTACAAGGATCATTGGGTGCGGAACTTGCTGATCACAAGGATCATTGGATGAGGAACTTGCTGATCACAAGGATCATTGGGTGAGGAACTTGCTGATCACAAGGATCATTGGGTGCAGAACTTGCTGATCACAAGGATCATTGGCTGTGGAACTTGCTGATCACAAGGATCATTGGGTGAGGAACTTGCTGATCACTAGGATCTTTGGGTGAGGAACTTGCTGATTACAAGGATCATTGAGTGCGGAACTTGCTGATCACAAGGATCTTTGGGTGAGGAACTTGCTGATCACAAGGATCCTTGGGTGAGGAACTTGCTGATCACAAGGATCTTTGGGTGAGGAACTTGCAGATCACAAGGATCATTGGGTGAGAAACTTGGTGATCACAAGGATCATTGGGTGCGGAACTTGCTGATGACAAAGATCTTTGGGTGAGGAACTTGGTGATCACAAGGATCTTTGGATGAGGAACTTGCTGATCACAAGGATCTTTGGGTGAGGAACTTGCTGATCACAAGGATCATTGGGTGAGAAACTTGCTGATCACAAGGATCATTGGGTGCAGAACTTGCTGATCACAAGGATCATTGGGTGCGGAACTTGCTGATCACAAGGATCATTGGGTGAGGAACTTGCTGATCACAAGGATCTTTGGATGAGGAACTTGCTGATCACAAGGATCTTTGGATGAGGAACTTGCTGATCACAAGGATCTTTGGATGAGGAACTTGCTGATTACAAGGATCATTGAGTGCGGAACTTGCTGATCACAAGGATCTTTGGGTGAGGAACTTGCTGATCACAAAGATCTTTGGGTGCGGAACTTGCAGATCACAAGATTCATTGGGTGAGAAACTTGCTGATCACAAGGATCATTGGGTGCAGAACTTGCTGATCACAAGGATCAATGGGTGAGGAACTTGCTGATCACAAGTATCTTTGGATGATGAACTTGCTGATCACAAGGATCTTTGGGTGAGGAACTTGCTGATCACAAGGCTCATTGAGTGCCGAACTTGCTGATCACAAGGATCTTTGGGTGAGGAACTTGCTGATCACAAGGATCTTTGGGTGAGGAAATTCCAGATCACAAGGATCATTGGGTGCGGAACTTGCTGATCACAAGGATCTTTGGGTGAGGAACTTGCTGATCACAAGGATCCTTGGGTGAGGAACTTGCTGATCACAAGGATCTTTGGGTGAGGAACTTGCAGATCACAAGGATCGTTGGGTGAGAAACTTGGTGATCACAAGGATCGTTGGGTGCGGAACTTGCTGATCACAAAGATCTTTGGTTGAGGAACTTGGTGATCACAAGGATCTTTGGATGAGGAACTTGCTGATCACAAGGATCATTGGGTGAGAAACTTGCTGATCACAAGGATCTTTGGGTGAGGAACTTGCTGATCACAAGGATCATTGGGTGCGGAACTTGCTGATCACAAGGATCATTGGGTGAGGAACTTGCTGATCACAAGGATCTTTGGATGAGGAACTTGCTGATCACAAGGATCTTTGGATGAGGAACTTGCTGATTACAAGGATCATTGAGTGCGGAACTTGCTGATCACAAGGGTCTTTGGGTGAGGAACTGACTGATCACAAGAATCTTTGGATGAGGAACTTGCTGATTACAAGGATCATTGAGTGCGGAACTTGCTGATCACAAGGATCTTTGGGTGAGGAACTTGCTGATCACAAGGATCTTTGGGTGAGGAACTTGCTGATCACAAAGATCTTTGGGTGCGGAACTTGCAGATCACAAGATTCATTGGGTGAGAAACTTGCTGATCACAAGGATCATTGGGTGCAGAACTTGCTGATCACAAGGATCATTGGGTGAGGAATTTGCTGATCACAAGGATCTTTGGATGAGGAACTTGCTGATCACAAGGATCTTTGGGTGAGGAACTTGCTGATCACAAGGCTCATTGAGTGCCGGACTTGATGATCACGAGGATCTTTGGGTGAGGAAATTCCCGATCACAAGGATCATTGGGTGCAGAACTTGCTGATCACAAGGATCTTTGGGTAAAGAACTTGCTGATCACTAAGATCATTGGGTGCGGAACTTGCTCATTTGGTGCAGAACTTGCTGATCAAAAGAATCTTTGGGTGAGGAACAAGGATCTTTGGGTAAAGAACTTGCTGATCACTAAGATCATTGGGTGTGGAACTTGCTCATTTGGTGCAGAACTTGCTGATCAAAAGAATCTTTGGGTGAGGAACAAGGATCTTTGGGTGAGGAACTTGATGATCACAAGGATCTTTGGGTGAGTACATTTCCTGATCACAAGGATCATTGGGTGCAGAACTTGCTGATTACAAGGATCTTTGGGTAAAGAACTTGCTGATCACTAAGATCATTTTGTGCAGAACTTGCTGATCACAAGGATCATTGGGTGCAGATCTTGCTGATTACAAGGATCATTGGGTGAAAAACTTGCTGATTACAAGGATCTTTGGGTGAGGAACAAGGATCTTTGGGTGAGGAACTTGATGGTCACAAGGATCTTTGGGTGAGGAAATTTCCTGATCACAAGGATCATTGGGTGCAGAACTTGCTGATCACAAGGATCTTTGGGTAAAGAACTTGCTGATCACTTAAAGATCATTTTGTGCGGAACTTGCTGATCACAAGGATCATTGGGTGCAGAACTTGCTGATTACAAGGATCATTGGGTGAAAAACTTGCTGATCACAAGGATCATTGGGTGCAGAACTTGCTGATTACAAGGATCATTGGGTGAGGAACTTGCTGATCATAAGGATCTTTGGGTGAGAAACTTGCTGATCACAAGGATCTTTGGGTGAGGAACTTGCTGATCACTAGGAACATTGGGAGAGGAACTTGCTGATCACAGGATCATTTGGTGCGGAACTTGCTGATCACTAGGAACATTGGGAGAGGAACTTGATCATTTGGTGCGGAACTTGCTGATCACTAGGAACATTGGGAGAGGAACTTGCTGATCACAGGATCATTTGGTGCGGAACTTGCTGATCACTAGGAATATTGGGAGAGGAACTTGCTGATCACAGGATCATTTGGTGCGGAACTTGCTGATCACTAGGAACATTGGGAGAGGAACTTGCTGATCACAAGGATCTTTGGGTTTATAACTTGCTGATGAGAGACAGCAATCTTCATTCTTTTGAATCGGAAAAGTGATGAAACAAGACAAGAATTGAATTGAATTGGATTTTATAGTCGCACCAACAGCTAAGGTCATACGGCGAATTTCCAGCTTCCATTGGTGGAGAAAGACGTAAAGTGCCCCTTCGGGCAATTTTCCTGCCTGGGCAGTCAGCTGGGTAGAATCACTGACATTCTGCAAGCCAGCTGGATAGTTTGAAACAAGACAAGAAGGTTTTACCCTCATAATGATTTTGTCACCCCTTAAATTGAGAAATATGTTTTGCCCCTTCATTAAGCAGTTTTGGTACATAATAATGACATCATCATGGAATGTACCCATATAAAATGATATTTAAAACCGGCTTTAGCTGCTGTGGGGGTATGCTTTGTAAACACGTATCTTATTGAATGTCAACCATCTTTGTTTTTCTAGTAAGTAATACCTAAAATTGAGCTACCACACTGTTTACTGAATTAACACAAAATTTGGCCACATTCTTTCATGCTGCCTCTTCTGTGTACGGCCGTGGTAGCTCAGTGGATAAGACCTTGAGCTGTAGAGCTGCAAAACTCTGTCTGCCGTGGTGGCGAAGCTATTTCTGATGGGAAACTTCATCCTTCATCTTACCTCCCTCTGAGGTTGCTGCCCCAAATATAAAATAATATGATGTGTTAGTGGAATTAAACCCCATTTCTTTTCATTTTTAGCTCGACTGATCAAAGATCAGCAGAGCTTATACCATGGTGCGTCGTCCATCGTCCGTCTGTCTGTCTGTCTGTAAACTTTTTTTTGTGGCGACTACTCCTCTGAAACAACTACGGATTTTCATGAAACTTCACAGGAATGTTGCTCTTGATGTCTAGTTGATCCTAGCAAAAATACAGGTCGGCCAGAAATTCAAGATTGCCGCCACACCTAAAAATAGATTTTAAAAATGCGATTTTGTGGCGACTACTTCTCAAAAACCATAAGTGATATTGATTTGGAACCTTTACCAAAATGACTGGCATGATATGGAGTTGATCCTAACCAAAGTTTGTTTTGATTCCATGTCAAACATTGCAGCCAGTGGCCATCTTTGTTTACATAGAGTTATATAGGAAAAACTTGTGGCGACTACTCGTCTGAGACTGCTTGAAGGATTTTCATGAAACTTCACAGAAATGTTGCTCTTGATGTCTAGTTGATCCTAGCAAAATTTCACGTCGGACGGAAATGGCTACCGTGGTTAAAAATAGATTTTTAAACAAGTTTGTAGTGACTACTTAGTGTAAACTATAAGTGATATTGATATGGGACTTTTTTTGAAAATGATCAGCAAGACATGATATTGGTCCTTGTTGAAAATTATTTTGATGCGACATTAAACATGGCACCAGCGGCCATCTTTGTTTACATACAGTTATATAGTAAAGACTTGAAGCCCGCTACTCCTGAAACTACTTGGACAGATTTTCATGAAACTTCACAGGAATGCTGATCTAGCTATCTGAACATATCAGTAGAGCTTCAAGCTCGTTGACCTTTTGTTATGTATACTTCACAACAGATATTAATGCTACTTGAATAAAGCATGAACATGTATATACTAATATTGCTACCTGAATAAAGCATGAACGTGTATATATACTATTATTGTTACATGAATAAAGCATGAACATGTATATACAACTATTGCTACCTGAATAAAGCATGAACATGTATATACCACTATTGTTACATGAATAAAGCGTGAACATGTATATACTGCTATTGATACATGAATAAAGCATGCATATGTATATACTGCTATTGCTACATGAATAAAGCATGAACATGTATATACTGCTATTGCTAAATGAATAAAGCATGAACATGTATATACTACTGTTGCTACATGAATAAAGCATGACCATGTATATACTACTATTGCTACATGAATAAAGCATGAACATGTATATACTACTACTGCTACATGACTAAAGCATGAACATGTATATACTGCTATTGCTACATGAATAAAGCATGAACATGTATATACTACTACTGCCACATGAATAAAGCATGAATGTGTATATACTGATATTGCTCTATGAACATGTTTACTATTGCTACCTGAATAAAGCATGAACATGTATATACTGCTATTGCTACAAGAATAAAGCATGAACATGTATATACTGCTATTGGTACCTGAATAAAGCATGAACATGTATATCCTACTATTGCTACCTGAATAAAACATGAACATGTATATACTACTACTGCTACATGAATAAAGCATGAACATGTATATACTACTATTGCTACCTGAATAAAGCATGAACATGTATATACTGCTATTGCTTCATGAATAAAGCATGAACATGTATATACTACTACTGCCACATGAATAAAGCATGAACGTGTATATACTGATATTGCTCTATGAACATGTTTACTATTGCTACCTGAATAAAGCATGAACATGTATATACTGCTATTGCTACATGAATAAAGCATGAACATGTATATACTACTACTGCCACATGAATAAAGCATGAACATGTATATACTGATATTGCTCTATGAACATGTTTACTATTGCTACCTGAATAAAACATGAACATGTATATACTACTACTGCTACATGAATAAAGCATGAACATGTATATACTACTACTGCCACATGAATAAAGCATGAACGTGTATATACTGATATTGCTCTATGAACATGTTTACTATTGCTACCTGAATAAAGCATGAACATGTATATACTGCTATTGCTACAAGAATAAAGCATGAACATGTATATACTGCTATTGGTACCTGAATAAAGCATGAACATGTATATCCTACTATTGCTACCTGAATAAAACATGAACATGTATATACTACTACTGCTACATGAATAAAGCATGAACATGTATATACTACTATTGCTACCTGAATAAAGCATGAACATGTATATACAGCTGTTGCTACCTGAATAAAGCATGAACATGTATATACTACATTTGCTACATGAATAAAGCATGAACATGTATATACTACTATTCTACTTGAATAAAGCATGAACATGTATATACTACTATTGCTTCATGAATAAAGCATGAACATGTATATACTACTACTGCCACATGAATAAAGCATGAACGTGTATATACTGATATTGCTCTATGAACATGTTTACTATTGCTACCTGAATAAAGCATGAACATGTATATACTGCTATTGCTACATGAATAAAGCATGAACATGTATATACTACTACTGCCACATGAATAAAGCATGAACATGTATATACTGATATTGCTCTATGAACATGTTTACTATTGCTACCTGAATAAAACATGAACATGTATATACTACTACTGCTACATGAATAAAGCATGAACATGTATATACTACTACTGCCACATGAATAAAGCATGAACGTGTATATACTGATATTGCTCTATGAACATGTTTACTATTGCTACCTGAATAAAGCATGAACATGTATATACTGCTATTGCTACAAGAATAAAGCATGAACATGTATATACTGCTATTGGTACCTGAATAAAGCATGAACATGTATATCCTACTATTGCTACCTGAATAAAACATGAACATGTATATACTACTACTGCTACATGAATAAAGCATGAACATGTATATACTACTATTGCTACCTGAATAAAGCATGAACATGTATATACAGCTGTTGCTACCTGAATAAAGCATGAACATGTATATACTACATTTGCTACATGAATAAAGCATGAACATGTATATACTACTATTCTACATGAATAAAGCATGAACATGTATATACTACTATTGCTACCTGAATAAAGCATGAACATGTATATACAGCTGTTGCTACCTGAATAAAGCATGAACATGTATATACTACATTTGCTACATGAATAAAGCATGAACATGTATATACTACTATTCTACTTGAATAAAGCATGAACATGTATATACTGCTGTTGCTACCTGAATAAAGCATGAACATGTATATACTACTATATCTAATCTAGTGGTGTGTGAACCACCTCTTATATACTTCATTATCATTAAAGGTGGGGACACACCAAACTACAATAACACAGATCCATATTAATGGATGCTTGTAATCTACTGTCAAATCAAGAAGAAATAAGAGTGATGTGATAAAAAGACATCAATAAACATACAGTAATTACAGCCTGTTATGTATAATGGTAGTGGATGAGGGAGATTTTTTTATTTTTTATTGCAGTAAATGATGAAAAAACATACACTAACAGCCTTGTGTCTGTAATATCACAGATAGATGTCAACTTGGTAATGTCTGATTTGATATTTTATCACCCACAACATCAGCTTTATGTCTCGACCTGGAGGGGATTTTGTTAAATCTCTCTTTCAATTCACTTTAATCGCCTGACTCATCAATGTACAACCCGGCCTTGTCATCAGTTATTCTACAGTAGTCTCACTGTTTGATCTGCATTGTAACTGAATTTACCTGGATGACTGGGGGTAATATATACGGGTAAAAAAAAGCTCAAGGTCATTTTCTGAGTGGCAGAGATAATTTATTTTGTGTCGATCCTGATTTGAGAGAAGGTTGCAATACTTGTATGAGAAAAAAAGGACACAAAATATGTGTTTTTTGCTTTAGAGAGTGTCAAGGTAGATAGGACATGTCTAACTGAGCCTTCATTAAATAAGGGCATTATTGTAATTACCGGTATTGTAATTAATCATCATTGTTTATATTATTATACGCCCGTATTCAGATGGGAAGTATTGTCTGTCTGTCTGCTGTCCAACCGTCCATACATATTCCGTTTCCGGATAACTCGATCCTCCTACAGTTTTTCATCTAATCAAGATATTTTCAGGCGGTCTAATTGTCCCTTTGTTAATTGAAATTACAGGAAATATTTCATTTCTGGATTATATACTCCTGCCTACAGTTTTCATCTAATAAAATTGAAACTTAATGGTAGGTAGTATCTTTGTCACGTGCAGATGTGCACATTGTCACGAGTTCAGGTCCAAATATTGTTGTAGAAGTTTATTTAAATAAGAGGAAATTATTCGTTTCCGGCTAACTTTCGTGGAATTAAATTTGTTAAATAGTAAGAAAATTATGAAGCAAAAACCTGAATAAAGCATTCTGTTGACAATTTTTTACCATGAATCCACTAGTCACGCTGTATTGGCACTGTGGTTAAACAGCATGCTGACTATATCTATTGATGGCTATGTATGTGCTTGAAGAGGGAGGTTTTGCCACACTCATATAAACAGGGATGCTTGGATGACGTTTTTCAACACCTATAGAATGATAGGAGTTTTAATTGACCAAACAATTACTTTGGGATTAAAGCGGAGATCTCTAAAATTGTAATTTCCTCCTATAACCATGGACTGTGAGACTATGAGGTTTATGAGGATAGGGTGGGGATCTGCTCCACCCTTAACTGTATGAGAGACGTTCTTCCTGCATGCATACCTCATGTTTGAGGTAGGTTGCTCACACCCATATTTGTATGAGAGAGTTTCTGCCCCACCATAAAATGTTTAAGGGAGGGTCTGCCACACACATAAATTTATCAGGGAGATTATCCTCCACCCATAAAAGTATGAAAAAAAGTTTGGCGTCACCCATAAATGTATGAGGGCGTATAGGAGGTTCAGCCTCACTCATAAAATGTATGAGGAAAGAGTGCTTCACAAAAATGTTCTTATTATGCCATCTAAATTGTGAGTTAGTTTTAGATCCTGCTATTTTTAGGCAGCCCTATATTTATTCTTAATTATAGTTATGTAGGATAGGAAAGTTGATAGTTTATGTCATGATCATGTTCTGTGTCACATAGCTTAGCAGACAAGGTTCATAACTACCTAATGTATTAATTTATCATGAAAAATGATTAACAGCATAAGACATTGAAAATATGTGTAAGTATGTAATTAGAGAGGGTGATGCAATAATATACATAATTATACTAAAAAAGAAATTCAGCACTACTTTTTGCGCATCTAGCTTAAAGAAATAAAATATTATTTTACAACAGTATCTGAAGTATTTGAAACATTAGCATGACATGGGATGTTCTTCTTTCTCACAGCGTCTCCCTGGCCAAGTGGTTAATGGCGGTGCGTTCGAATCACACTGGGAGCTCGACTTGTAAGTGAGGAAGCGTCGATTCTTACGGATGGCAGGTGGTGTACAGTACTGGTTATACCTGAGGAAAAGTGGATGGTCTGCCTACACCACAAACAAATCGACCGTCATATATAACCTGACATGTGTTGAAAATGATGTAAAACATGATACAAATGTTATCTTCCATTACAGCATAATTTCATATAAGCATATAAAAGGATATTATCAAGAACATGGTAAACTTTATTAAATAATTTTCTATATTAAATTTTAAATTGTTAAAGCTGCAAAAAATAATTGATAATAACCTTGATGAACAAAAAGTTTCAAATTTTAAAAATTACCTCCCTTTACATTGATGGTTAGTTTTGCGTCAATTTCAACACATTAAGGTTATATATATGACAGTATTTTTTTTTGTGGTGAAGGCAGATCACCAACTCTCCTGGGTAGAAACAGTACTGTATATCTCCCGCCATCCATAAGAATCAACACTTTTTCCACGTCGAGCTTCCAATGGCATACGAAACCGCAACGGGTTTCAAATGCCATGTCTTTACCAACACAGAGCGCCGAACTCCAGATCGAGAGGTCCTCGCCGTAGCCACGTCATTTATCCTTGAGCAAGATAATTAATCCACATTGCTTAGTACTGGTTCTACCCAGAAAGCCAGCGAAAGAGATTAATCCAAGTTGCAAGAATTTGTTTCGTTGCAATCAATGTAAAATAAATATTTTAAAACTTACCAACACAGAGGCGCTTTTCCCTTTTCATTGAAATAAGAACATAATTAAAATTACTGTTTAGCAGTTAAAACATTTTACTTTATTCCCCCGCATTGAAAAGAATTTCCTGTATATATACTTGATAATTAACATTGTTAACAACTGCTGCAACACAGCCTAGCATCTGTTCATTCAGGGATTACCATGTTATTTGATTGCTTAACTTTTGTATTCAGTATTTATATGTTATGCTTATTCAATTTAGTGTAATAGTTTGGTAAAAAGGTTGATACCAGTGGATAACTCATCCAGTCAGAGCAAGAATACTGCATCATGTCAGAATTCATCCAGGGTGAGTCTGCGAAATTAACTTTTGGACTTTGTTGTCCTTCGGGCAACCATTTCAACAAAAATCGGTTGCCCGAAAGGAAAAGTGGTTGCCCAATATGTTTCTTTTAAAACCTGAAGGCTTTATTACTCTAATGATATATGTAAACAAAGCAAAACATAATGTCTTCACAATATTTATTCATTATTCATTCTTTTGTATACAAAGAAAGAAGACTGTCTATGTCTTTCTCTGATAAGTAACAGTCATCATTCGAGTCATCATTATTTTTGACTGTTGATGTTGTTTTTTTAGTGTCAATCCGTTTACAACGGAACCATCAGTGTCTAATCAGGATTTTGTCTGTGCACCAAGGGCACTGCATTTTACCGTCTTCGGTACAATTAAGCCACTCTCGAACAACTTGCCAAGAAGAAACAAAATTTCTTTTGGCTTCGTAACGCTTCGGACAACCAAAGTGGGAACACGTGGTTGTCCTGTTCGTAAATTAGTTGTCCCGGACAACCGCTAATTTCACAGACTGCAGGGTGCATTTTATCTATGCCCTTCTCCTGTAAATTTGTGCCCCTTAACAGATCGATCTGCACATGTGCATTATAGGTTGAACGTTTAAATAAAAAGAATATTAACTAGATAAACAGTTCAATAACTATAAGTTATCATCAGATAACCTTCAAATGCCAAAGAGAAAGTGAAAAATCTGCCTCAAAGTAGGCTATGTGTCAGCTAATCTATTCAATCATCCAGAAGCTTCTTATCATGAATTTGTGCTTTCCGATTGGCTTATCCAAAAAGAGTCACCAGTGGGAAATGTGTAAATCTAATCTGGCAATTTTATTAAAATGAACGTGAGTGAGAAATAGACTCGCAGAAGTGCACAAGTGGTGTTTTTATGTCAATTGTAAGAGCTCGATTTGGATAGTGTGGCACAAATCAATCGAAAAAAGGGATAATGTTTTTATTGCATACACATAATGGACTTTAACACTATACTCCGAGTTTATTGGTACATGTGCTAGTATACTGAAAGGAAAAAGGAACGCGACACGGGAATTGCCGCTATATATTGTATATACTGCACACTTAATTCCATATATATTCTAAGGAAATCCCAAGATGTTTTGTAAAAAAAAAAGTTGCATTTAGAGAAAGGACACAACTGTGATGTTGTAGACATTTTAATCACAGTACATGTTGTAACCAGAATTCATAAATGTTGAAGTTCCTCTTTGAAAAATTGAGCCTGTGAGTTCAGTACTGTATTTAACGTAAAGAGTTTGCAAAATTTTGCCTTCTAAGTTTGCACCAAACGCGTACTCTGTCAGTAATGAAACCTTGCAGGAATACTATTTGCTGTGTTACTTGTTGTTTTAGTCTTTTTTTCCGAAAGGAAAGATCTTATGAAGCCATGTACCAATCGATTAACAGCAGCATATTGTACATACAATATATAGTGGAAATTCCCGTGTCGCGTTTCTTTTTCCTTTCAGTATATTTAGAAAGCATGATATATAGAATGGCACACTTAGCTGTTACAAAGACTCTTCAAAGACTCCCCAATCACAGGTTTACCACCACTAATTACATGTAAGCCTCCGAGGTGTAGTCGAATGTAGTTCCTATAATAAAAAGTAATCCCTCCTTTTTTGCTGAAAACGGGCATTATAAGTAGGGGAAAACTTCCCATTTTTATTCGATTTTGTGATTGTATGTATAAGAAGCGTATTAATAAGTTTTACTGGATCACAGATGAACATTTTCGAAATTTCGATTCTATGTTTACACTTTGTGAGCAATGAAAAGAGTCAATCAATGAAAACAGCTGTACCGGCCCTTGACCTGTTTAGTAAACAAACAAGAACTTTCTTACATGTCTTGTGACCCCACCTTTTCTGGTGATTTTTCAAGCGGAAAATTAGTTTTCTATATGAACATTACACTGCTGCTTTATCCATACTTGAGTTGAATTTGCAGCAAATCATTAATATGTGACACTTTAACATTGGTGTCTATGGGGAAACTAATTAGTGGTATAATACCTCACATGATACTATGTACATAAATAGTAGTAATGGAGATTATATGATACTATGTAAATATACTGAAAGGAAAGAAACGCATGATCAAAAAACTGCCTATACTTCACTATTAAATACACCTAATTCCACGTAATATTCCAGATATATCTCAACGTGTTTTTTTACAAAAAGGGGCTACAACTATAATTACAGAAAGGACAACTCTTGTCATGTAGTAAAAAAGGTCAAGCCATTTCAGTATTGTGTTTAATGTTAAGAGATTGCAACGTTTAAAGTCTAAGTTTTCTCACCTGCTTGCGTCAAATGCGCATTATGTCGATAATGAAACTTTAAAGGGGTAACCATTGGAGTGTTCGGTGCTAGTTAAACCTTCTTTCCGAAAGGACATGCCTATAATGTCACCCTGTACCATTTGATTAGCAGTAGCATATTAAACATACAATATATAGTGGAAATACCCATTATGCGTTTCTTTTTCTTTTCTATACAGTCAGTGTGATGATTGGATTTATGAGCATCATATGGTATGAATCATTCGCACTGATGCTTTTGTTCCTCATTTGTTCATATGTGAAATAAAACCTAAAAACTCAATTGATTAATTGAAAAAAATCAATGAAGCATTTTCACAGAACCTAGATAAGAAGCATCTCTATCCAGTTTTGTAATTCACTGTATGAATCAACACCCTAGTGTCGTTGACCTTGTCGACAAAATAGTATGGCTTGATCTATGAAGGAGATGTACTTTTATTTCTGAATTGAAAAATGAGTTAACCATTATGGTTTCTCCAACCGAGGCTATCCTTAAAAAACTGTTGGGTTGCTCACAGTGCTCTGACCCAAAATGTTTTAAGTGGGTAGGTAGGTAGGACCTTTATTTTTTGTTATTTTATTAAAGCGAGTCCTCTGTCAGTGTTGAAAGCGTTTTACAGAACATACAATGTCCTATCTGTATTTCACATACAATGTCCTATCTGTATTACACATACAATGTCCTATCTGTATTTCACATGCAATCAGTTTTAATGTGTAACTCCAAAGCAGGAAAACAGCATACAATTTGCAATTTGGAATGGTAAATTCTTGGTACCACTTAAATAATAAAAAAAACCACACTAATTTGTGTTTCTTAGAAATTCCCCTTTGATATGAAAACAACGCAAAATTCCCCTTCCTGAGGGCATTGGCCCCATTCCCCCAAAGAGAAGGGAGGGCCCTGAATGTTATGTTTTCAGTTTAGATTGATTGAACAATAGAAAATAAAATTAACAATATATACACCTTATATTGGTGCAGTTTGTGGCACGATCCTAAAAGAAAGTAAAGTCCCCGAAATGCTCAAAACTGAGAAGTTGGGTCGCTGCATTTTTAGTGAGTAGGTCGGAGCACAGAAAACAACAAAAGTTTAAGGACTGCCATGTATGACCTAAGTTGCAGTTTTGAAGATATTTAAGAGTAACCATGCTGTATTTTCTGACAACTGTTGGCATTGTCAGCATGGTTTGTAACAATCTTCACATTTATGGGCTAGTTCATAGTTTAACTGGATTAGTACATCTCAATGCCAATCTTCTCTCCTCTTGCCGCTGCAGGTTTGAATCCCTCTGGTGATGATCTGCCTCCACCACACAAAAAATTGACCATCATATATAGCCTAAAATGTGCTGAAAATGACATAAAACACCATTCAACCAACCAAACAACATCTCAGCATCGCAGAAAACAAGAAAACACATGAAACCTTGACCTACATGTTTTTTATGTGTAAAGTTTGGGTTCTGTACACCATGACGGATATACATTTTTGACAAATCCACATTAAAATTTTGTGTTTTAATGGAGAAGTCATTGAACTTCCCAGGTAACAAATTATTACACAGGTAAAGTAATATAGATATAGGATATATACTCAGTTGCAAAAGAAAATGTGCACTTTTGATTTTGAAATATCTCCAGTTTTAAAAGTTGTATCGATCCAATTGTTTGACACCAATATGACACAACAATCGCTATCGGTCAACGGTGAAATTTAGCATGATTTGTACGTGCATCACATCAGAAAGCTACATGCTGGCTAAAACCTGTTTGGTCACTTTCTTTTTGCCTTTTATGAAGGGAGAAACACAAAATATTTCAAATCTGTGCGATAGTAAAATGCCAAGACTTGTTGAAATGCAACGACTACAAACATTAACAATGCTTGCATGTGGCGACAACATTAAATTGCCATAGGAATACGATTATTCGACTGCGTCAACGGGACGTCGTGATATTAATTCGAAATCAACATCAAAATTTACATTTACCAACAATAAATTCGAAATTTCTTCCAGGTTATTGTCTTTTAATCAATTTGCAACTTTTAGTTTTGACACCTACCCTTTTTTTGCAGGAAAAAGTCCATTTGAAGTTAATCAAAGAAGTAATCGCAATACACTGCATATGGTCATTACTAATGCTCTAAATTTTGACACCAAGCATGAAATATTTCTTCTCTAAATAATACATTTAATTTTACGAAAACCTAAGTGCATACTAAAATTCTTTTGCAACCGAGTATAGAATTAGTTTTCCATATCCTCATGCTCTAAATTTGAGATGAAGAATATAACCCATAATCCAGTAGTACAAAAAATGGTCTGGTCAGCCCGGCGTCAGTATAATGTGACTGGGTGGGGTAGTTCAGGCTGGTATTCCAGTGTGGCAACACTATGCAGTTGTTACATGTGGGAGTTGTGGGTTCAGTGCCCAGCCGGGCATTCCAAAGGCTTGGTCCGCCCAGTGTCAGTATAATGTGACTGGGTGGGGTATCATGTCATGTGTCTATGGCATGGTATTCCAGTGTGGCAGCACTATATAGATGACACAGGCGGGAGGTCATGGGTTCAGTCCCCAGCCAGGCATACCAAAGACTTCATAAAAATGGAAACAGTAGCTCCCTTGCTTGATCTTCAGCATATAAAGGGTAGACAGCGTAAAAAATCGAATTAATTTGTGTATTTAAATTATTTTCTCGTCGCATTAATAGTATCAGCAAAAATTCTAATGATAACAAAAAGTAAAAGAGAAACCACTACTGACAGTGTCTTTTCATGCAGTTGAATATCCGTTTTCTGTTAAGACACATCGGATGCAAGCGCAGTGCGTAAATAGTCCCACCTACTTGAAAAATGAAGTATATTCGAGATTAAACGCTATATTGTTTCAAGGGAAAGCATCAAGTGAATGCAAACATTATTAAATTAATTGAACCAGTTTGCAAAGATGATATGAATCGAATATCAACTTTATTAGGTGAGGCTTAGAAAAGGAAGGATGGCAAATAACTGGTCGTTTGCAAAACTGAAATATATGGCTCTGTAAACCATCTCATTATTATGACATATCATGTATGCCAACTTAAGTTTAATAAATTCTAAAATAATGATGGTTGACTGTTTGGTTGAATAGTGGTGTACATCATTTTCAGCAAATTTTAGGCTATATATGACGATCGATTTTTGCAGACAACCCACCTTCCCTAGAAGTTCATGTAGTGTCAATAATAAATCCCACTGGCCTATATTTTGTGATGCGCAAAAGCTTGGTCGAGGATTCAAGGAATATTGCTGAGAAAACCCTTCTGTTTTAGTTGGTATTCCTCATCGTAATCCTTACCGTAGTTAGTACCAGTATTTGTCAATAACAGGATGGCAGTTTTAAAGCCCCAGTGTTTGCACATTTCGGGTAGAGAAATATTTAATGTTTATTTTAAAATGTCATAAAAAAAGGTTAGTTTGCTTTGCAATAAAATTAAATATTGTCAACTGTGCTGAATTAATGCTAGCTGAAATAAGTGGTTGCGTTTAAGCTGATTTTGCAAAATTCTTTTGAATATAAAAGTATGTTCATGCAACTAAAATATAAAACTATATAAGTATTGCGATTTGTGGTTATCATAAAACTCTTATCTTTACTTAAATCTTTTAATGTGTTCATGAAATTGCCTTCGATTATAATGGCAGTTCTATAATGTTAAGTGAACTGAGTATACAAACCAGTATGATCGGTATTGGGTTTAATCATCAGGCAATCTTGATGTTTGTTTTAAATCAAGATGACCCCGTTTTTCCTTTGTATCTTGCATATTTTTTAATTCAGTATATGAATAGAACTAAGTTTAATTGGTTTTGCTTATTTCTATAATTGCATCATAATATATTTAAACCTAAGGTAGAATAACAAACTCCAAATTGTATTTTACCCACTAAGCACGACTATAATAGCCTTTGCGTCCATTGTAAACCCAGTTAACTTGCAGGCTGATCATTTCCCCCAAAAAAAAACTTTGTCACATAAATGGTCTTAATTCAAAGAAAGAACAGTCCATTATATATATTTAGCTGGTTGAGGGTAAATTATATATAAACAGATTCAAAATGATACTAGATTAAACAAATTGAGGTAATATGTATATACTCTTCTTTTCAAAATGCAACACTTAGTATTTTTTTTGAATTTTTAGAGATGTTAAAATCCTCTTGCAATATGTGTTTTAACTGAAAAAAGTAGAGTAGAGAAAATCGAAAGAAGTAGAGTAGAGAAAATCTTATGCAACTGTTTATCACAATATGTTAATGAGATTTGTGTACTAACATAAAATAAAATCTTGATTTGAAAAAAAAAACAGCGCACTTAAAAAAGAATCAAAAATCAAAAATGTACTGAGTGTATTTATGCTTGATCCTACTGTAGGATTGCCGCGAGCACCTTCAAAAATATAAAAATACTACATGCATAAATTCTTACTTAAAATGCTTTCGAGGACCTCTGAAACTAGCTATGTGTGGATTGTTGAGTGATTCGATGCAGGTCAGAGGGTGGGGCGAGTTGAGATAGCTGCGTTGGTATAATGAACGCAAGCTTGCCTACACATTAGGGTTTGCCGGTTCAGTACAGGGATTAGAGGAGCTCTGGAAGAATTATGGTTGTCAGGTCAAATACAAGTAAAACCTCATATCACATACTGCAGTAAATTTTGTATAAAATGTTCAAATGCACTTAGACCCATTAAAACATAAGGTTACAATTAATATGAGGTTATATATACTGAAAGGAAAAAGAATGAATGAATGAATTAATGTTGTTTTACAGCACGTCGTCGACACATAATTAGGTCATATTGTGCACAAAATCTGATGAAAGATGGAAAAATGAAGTAGTAATTAAAAATTAATATAAATGTATAAAGATAAAACTATTTACAAATAAGCTAGGGATGATATGGTAGCAATATAAACTATGTATATATGTAAATCAACAAATGCCTGTCAACGGGTGTATAAACAAGTAAATAAGTAAATATATATAAGAACATATTATAATGATTTATAAAGTCTGACTTCTTTCAGGAAATCCAAAACAAGACTAAAATGTATAGTATCAAATAACTCTTTCATGGTATTAACTGTGTATAGTACTTTTGCCGCATAGGATCAAAGTCTACACATTCCAACAAGATATGTTTGACTGTTAACTGCAAAACATGGTATATACATTCTGGTAATTGCTCACCTTGTAATAAATATGAATGAGTATAACGTGTATGCCCTATCCTGCACCGGGCTAGAACAACTTCTTCTCGACGAATGGGTCTACTAGAAGGATGCCATTCTCTGAGTAACGGTTTAATTGAATGGAGTTTATTGTTCACTGGCAAATCCCAAGGGGCTTGCCAAGAGTGACGAATATATGTGTTAATACAACATTTAAAATCAGTATAAGGTAGTTTGGCATTAGATATATGTAAACCTAATGCTGCTGTAGCAGCACTATCAGCTCTATCATTACCACAAATTCCAAAATGGCTTAATTGGAAGCCAGCAGAAAATAATAACATTTATTTATGAACTATAAGAGAATTATACGGCCCCATTCCCCCAAAGTGAAGAGAGGGCCCTGTATGTTGAAAGTTACTATATTTCGATTTAATTTCAGTAAATTTGTTTTGAAAGATAGTAGGATCTGTAATGGATTTGTTACTAGTACAAAGATCAAAAATAATTGTTGGTGTTTCCAAAGTCCACGGTGGAATTTGTGGTACTTTGTACTTGGCAATCAAATTTAGGTCGATTTCAATGTCTCTTAATTTTGGTTTAATACTAAGACCAAATGGTCGAATGACCTTCGGTTTTCGATCAAAAAGAGGTTCATAACTACGATTAAAAACAATATCGAAAGTTGGGTTTGAAGGGTTAGATTGTAATTTAATGGCATATTGAAGGGTTAATTTGTCCCGTTGATGGATGGTTGATCAGCTTCAACATAGGAAAGGAAAATTTGGATACTCTTTCGAGTTTATTATCCGCGAGTTCTTAAATTCGCGAGACGGTGGATTCGCGAATATTAGCGAAAGTAAAAACCGTAGATCACGAATAATACCGGATCTACAGTGTTCAAGTCAAAGCTAAATTCTTCATCTATACATTTTTAGAAAATGTTATAACATTCATCAAACAGAATTCGATAAAATTTGGATGATATGTAGTAACACGTGTTTACTTCTGCACCGATTTCTGCCATTTTTCTTGAAAATCAACCCGGATGTAGACTGGTTCTCGTTTATAAATCTATTGTCAAGTGAGAAAGTGTTGATTCTTATGCTACCTGTATCATTGGTTGAATGGTTCCTTCAGTGAAATGATTCATTGACTTAAGCAACAAGGCTACCTCAGAAGCTTAGTTGCAAGCAGCCTGCGAAGCTCAGTGGGTAAGCTCTTTAGAGCTAAGACCTCTGCCTTGCGTGAGCTGGCTCCATGGCAGAGGCATGTCTGATGGAAAACTTCATTTCATCTCCCTCTGAGGTTACTGTCCCAATATAACTCAATCATTATTATGTGTTAATGAGACGTTAAGCACCAATTTATTTTATTTGATGTGGTGTCGCATACTTGGCTTCTGTTTCACCTATTGTCGATGTTTGTTTTTATTGTGTGATAGACTATTTTCTGTGAATGCTACATTTTCTGTTCGACTTTTTACCTACTTTATGGGAACTTGCATGGACATACATGTAATGTTTTTGAAGCCACAATCTGTGAGAGTTGAGATTTTTTTAACAAGAGAATTGTCCCAAAATCTGTGGGATTCTTTAAAATTGAGGTAAGTCGAGTGAGGTTTTATCTATTATTTTTTTATACATTTAAAATCTTTAAAGCATTAAATAGGAAAATGTCTTTTAAGAGCTTTTAAATTAAAATGTTCTCTTTTCACTATTTGTTTAGTGAGATTTCTAAATCTCGCAGATTTTCGACTTCTAAAGAGATGAAATTGAGTGAGTTTTGGTCTCAGAGTGAGATATCACATGTATGAATGGGCCATTCAAATAATAGGTACAGAAGGTAGTGCAGTAGTCAACTCACACTGAATGAATTCCGTCAGGGCCTGTTTGCAAACTGTCGTAATTTTTCAAACACGTTTTTTAAATTTCTAGCGATATCAGTTGGACAATCTACTTGTCATTTACAGCAGTCCCATCAGGTAGTAATGTCTAATCGGTGACACTTACATACAGCCTTCAAGAAAAGGTAAAATTTACATAAATCCCAGCGAGGTTTCATAATGTTAATTGACACTTAGCATGCTAGGTAAAATGGCTTTGAAAAAATTGAAAAGGATGGGTATGATTTGTGGCTGATCAGTTTCAGTCACCTTTTATATTGCCCCATGGATTCAAAGTAAGGGGCCTAAATGTGGGGTTTTATTCACCAAAACTTTCCAAAGTTGGGGGCCTAAATGTGGGGTTTTATCCACCAAAACTATCCAAAGTTGGGGGCTTAAATATGGGGTTTTATCCACCAAAACTTTCCAAAGTTGGGGGCCTAAATGTTGGGTTTATCCACCAAAACTATCCAAAGTTGGGGGCCTAAATGCAGAGGTTTTATCCACCAAAACTATCCAAAGTTGGGGGCCTAAATGTAGGGGTTTTATTCACCAAAACTATCCAAAGTTGGGGGCCTAAATGTGGGGTTTTATCCACCAAAACTATCCAAAGATGGGTCCTAAATGTAGGGGTTTTATCCACCAAAACTATCCAAAGTTGGGGGCCTAAATGTAGGGGTTTTATCCGCCAAAACTATCCAAAGTTGGGGGCCTAAATGTGGGGGTTTTATCCATCAAAACTATCCAAATTTGGGGGCCTAAATGCAGAGGTTTTATCCACCAAAACTATCCAAAGTTGGGGGCCTAAATGTAGGGGTTTTATTTTATCCACCAAAACTGTCCAAAGTTGAGGCGCCTAAGGTAAATGGTTTTATCCATCAAAACTATCCAAAGTTAGGGGCCTAAATGTAGCGGTTTTATCCACCAAAAACTGGTTTGTGTTCACCATAAAATAGGAAATCTATAAATGCCATAATGTTGATGAAATGTAATGGTAATTTAAGACTGCACTAAAGTTGCTTTAAAAAGCATAAAAATATTTTACGGTTGTCAAAATGTACATATAATATTGCACTCTCCCTCATGCATTAAGTCTTGACATGGCATGTCCTTGAAATCTTCCAGCTGTTGTTGTAGTAGTAGTTTAATGTATGAGAACATCACTTATTTAAGGTAAAGCAGTGTTAATTAGATAACGAAGTGTCATAATTACTTGACACACCTTAGATTTTTGGTAAGTACTTAAGTACTGGTACATTATAAGCCATGTAAAAATTGTGTGAATGAGAGAAACTTGATTAGAGTTATTGTCTCCACCACTTATAAGAATCTTTCATGGGAATCCGGTGAAGATAGTATCGAACTGAGGCTGTGCCGAGGTTCCGATTATAACACCTATACCGAGGGTTGGAATTCCCTCTCTGAACCGAATACCCATGATAGAATCTTTTTCTAGCATCATCAGAGACATGTTGTGTGTTGATGCCGCCAGCTGCTAATGTTTTGCATGTTTTCCTACATACTGGATGTTGGTGCGCTCCTGACTTTTACCCATAAAGATAAGACTTTCCATCCATGTAAAATGTGGATAGCCTTATCTGGTATGTAAGAAATATCGTTTTTGTGCTGTCTGTTTGTTGTCTGTATATCACAAAATTTGGGGGTTGAACAGTTACCAAATCTAGTTGCGCATATCATCATCATGTTCCAGTCAAATGATATTTGTCAGATTTATGGCCCTTCCCCAGTAGGGGAGACATCTCTAGTTATTATTATTATCAGGCACGTATCCAGGCATACGCACATACGCCAATGCGTACAATTCGTCAGCAAAAGTGAAAAAACAAAAGTTCCAAATATGCAATAAAAACTGAAGGCTGAGTGGGGTATAGGCTAGTGTCAAACAAAATGCCATATTAACGCTGAAATATAGCTTGAGAACGCATCATTTGCCTCCTAATTTTCAAAAAAAAAAAATACCAGCTGGAGGGGGATACCCCCTCCCATACCTACCCCACACTCGCAGCGTCGCTACTCGGTTCGCAGCTACGCTTCTCATATCTGGCGTACATTTCAAAATGCTCCAGGTACGCCCCTGATTATCCACATGCTTAAATAGCATGAGACATCAAGGTTCTAATTTTAATTGTTGTTGAATAATATTTTAAAATTGCCCTGTGTCCTGTTAAGTTATTCTTTATTTTAAATATTGTGTTAGTCATTAAGCTAACGTAAATCATATACCTGAGTACCGAAATTCTCAACTTGATTGCAACCAACATCCTTTTTCTGGACGACTTCTTTACTGAAATAACTGGTCTGACTTCCCTGAAACTTGGCAGGAATATTGCACATGATGCCTTGTTGTTTTGTGGTTTGTGATACTTTTTCTACACAATTTTTAACAAAACCTTTGACCCACACTTGCTGTAGCCACCCACAGACCTAATAACAAATAGATTGGAGTCACTACGAAAATTATCTAAATTTCACGTGGCACAGTGCGAAAATTTCACAAATTATTTCCCAACTTTAAACACACATATTATGAAGAGTTTTAAAGAAACAAATTTCATTCATGCCAAATACCATCACAATTTTAATTGTCTTTCCAATGATAGTATTTTTCTTTCTCTTACATTTAGAGCAAAAAAGGAGTTTGACGGAAACTTTGACTATGTCAAAACCTTGATTTTTAAGAGAAAAGCGAAAAATGATGACATTTTTAACTTTAAACATCTTTTTATACAATTTCTTACTTTCAGAATAAACATAAATTATTATAATACCATTTTGCTATTCACTGTGAATCGTTTGAATGTATTCTCATCAAAATCAGTGAATAATTGAGAGAGGAGATAGAAGGAAAAGTTTAGGTGCCACGTGATATTTTGGTTACTTCATTGGTTAAGATAGGAAGTTCCCTATCTGTTCATTAATATGTCTGTGAGCCACCTTGATACAATGCTTCTTCCTAGTTGGATCTTAATATACTAAACATAATAGGGGTTTCAGTTTATTTTATTTTTCCATTTGAAAAATTGGCCCACCATGGCTGATCTTGCTATCAAATATCAGTTTCTAATTGTCAGTAGACCGCTTCAAGGTCATAAATTGACATCTTGTTTTCTTTCGTTTATGTGATTGATGGAACAAGATAACGATTAAGGTTCTTAATTTTTAATAGTACCGTGAATGTATATCCATTTTTTTCGCCCTGGGAAGTTAAGCATAGTAAAACATATTTAACTGTGCACTTTTTTTTGCCACATTATGTTTAGTTAAGAGTATCTGCATCATGAAGATGAAACTAAAGGAGGCTCCCATTATCATACATATGTATAATATAATTGTCATGTTGTAGTCCATAAATTATAAAAGTAACACGATCACATTGCAACTGCTAACTATAATATTTAAAAAAAAAATGTTGCCTGTACCTTTACTTTCTGGCCCGAGTCTCCCAGTATTAAAAGTGGATGAACATGGGTTCTGATATTTTTTCTAGCGCCCGTTTTTGATAGCCAACATCCCCATCCTCACTTCTCTCCAATAGCCAACATCCCCATCCTCACTTCTTTCTGATAGCCAACATCCCCATCCTCACTTCTCTCCGATAGCCAACATCCCCATCCTCACCTCTCTCTGATAGCCAACATCCCCATCCTCACTTCTTTCCGATAGCCAACATCCCCATCCTCACTTCTCTCCGATAGCCAACATCTCCATCCTCACTTCTCTCTGATAGCCAACATCCCCATCCTCACTTCTCCGATAGTCAACACCCCCATCCTCACTTCTCTCCATTCTTCTTTTCACGGTCTTTATTCTCACTCTCTCTCACTCTTGTTTCCCTCGAGGGTACATAGGAATCTCTCTGGACAGCTCCAAAGCAATGTTTTGATAAGCCGTTAATCAACATTCAATTCAAATCAATTTGTCCGTCATATTACCAAGCAGTCCCATGAGCAACAGTCTGTCCTCCAGGGTCCGTATTCATATATCTTAACTTTAAAAGTCAAATTTTATAAAAATGTTAAACACCCTTTTCTATCGATTTAAGGCGTTTTCTTAATATTGCAGATATGGTTAAGGATAAATGAAATCTATAGCTATTTATGTATCTGAAAATAGATGGTTTGCAGTGTGCCTGAGAGGTTAATAAGGACATTTAAAAATATGTAAAACATCTTAAAGTTTGACTTAATTAACCGTTTTCACTTAAGTTGCTTTATGAAAAAATTATTTACACAATTAACCCATTACATATATATAATTATGGACCGTTCTTCCTTTAAATTAAGACCATTCCATTTACATTCTGGGTTTACAATGGACGCAAAAAGCCATTATAGCCGTGCTTAGCGGGTTAAGGGTTAATTGTTAATAAGTTTGGGATGGTCATAAATTCCCTATTTGGATCCCCTCCCTTTTTCTCTATATACATCAGTCGTGCGAAAATAACCATATTTGGTAATGAAGTTGGATGTCTTTAGTACCCTTTATAGATCCTCTCCGAAACCATAATTTCAGGGGTCAGTGCAAAACTATTGTAACTACATATAAATAAAAAAGGAGATACAATAGTTTTGTGCTAAACCCTCGAATATACAGAGCCTGATTGAAATTACTTAATAATATATACATGTATATCTGAATGGGGCAATACACAATTTGACAGTATGCAGAATATAAAATTATATAGTCTTTAATTAGTTTATCATCTGAATTGAGTGAATAAAAAACAACCGAACCTCGGGATATTTGACATTGGGACTGATTTATAGTTTTTCTTGTTTCGATCAACCACCTCAAGTTGAAAGTGCAAAATACTTATTCATTTCTTGCTTATCCTTTTCTGATGTACGTATATATTAAATGTGTTTTTCACAGATAAAAATAGTCACGGACTTAATGTTGTTATCGATTTATTCAGTATTGCCGGAGGCGTTTTGAACATTTAATTTGCATAAATGGAATGTTAAAAGCATGTATATTAGGTTAATATTTATTTTAAGGCACATCAAAAACATAAACCTCTAAACAGTTTTACACTTTTACTAAGGTATACAAATAATTATTATGCAGCTTATAATTATTATTCATCAAGGTACATGATAATGATGAATTGAAGGATACATAGGAATCCTACTCTTATTATCGAATAGATTCCTATGGTTCTTTAACATGCTCGGAGGATAGATCGATACACGGGACCGCCCGGTTTACGTCCCCATCCGACGGACGAGGCTAAGGAATAGTGTCTTGCCCAAGAACACACCGACGGAACTCAGTGGCACCATGAAGGATTGAACCCGGGGCCTCCGGTTACAAATCCGCCGTGCTACCGACAGCGCCACGCCAGCCCCTACATGATAGTGATCAAATCTGTATTTAGTTTTTGTCAAAAAAGCAGTTTTATAGAATGTATACAGTTATTCTGTTATCAGGTGTGATATTGACATGACATAGTAGGTTTAATCTGTTATCAGTTGTGAAATTGACATGACATAGTAGGTTTAATTTGTTACCAGGGTTGATATTGACATGACATAGTATGTTTAATCTGTTTTCAGGGTTGATATTGACATGACATAGTAGGTTTAATCTGTTATCAGGGTTGATATTGACATGACATGGTAGGTTTAATCTGTTACCAGGTGTGATATTGACATGACATAGTAGGTTTAATCTGTTATCAGGTGTGATATTGACATAACATAGTAGGTTTAATCTGTTATCAGGGTTGATATTGACCTGACATAGTAGGTTTAATCTGTTATCAGGGTTGATATTGACACGACATAGTAGGTTTAATCTGTTATCAGGTGTGATATAGATATGACATTGTAGGTTTAATCTGTTATCAGGTGTGATATTGACATAACATAGTAGGTTTAATCTGTTATCAGGGTTGATATTGACATGACATAGTAGGTTTAATCTGTTTTCAGGGTTGATATTGACATGACATAGTAGGTTTAATCTGTTATCAGGGTTGATATTGACATGACATAGTAGGTTTAATCTGTTACCAGGTGTGATATTGACATAACATAGTAGGTTTAATCTGTTATCAGGGTTGATATTGACCTGACATAGTAGGTTTAATCTGTTATCAGGGTTGATATTGACACGACATAGTAGGTTTAATCTGTTATCAGGTGTGATATAGATATGACATAGTAGGTTTAATCTGTTATCAGGTGTGATATTGACATAACATAGTAGGTTTAATCTGTTATCAGGGTTGATATTGACATGACATAGTAGGTTTAATCTGTTATCAGGGTTGATATTGACATGACATAGTATATTTAATCTGTTATCAGGTGTGATATTGATATGACATATTATGTTTAATCTGTTATCAGGTGTGATATTGATATGACATAGTAGGTTTAATCTGTTATCAGGTGTGATATTGATATGACATAGTAGGTTTAATCTGTTATCAGGTGTGATATTGACATGACATAGTAGGTTTAATCTGTTATCAGGGTTGATATTGACATGACTTAGTAAGTTTAATCTGTTATCAGGGTTGATATTGACATGACATAGTATGTTTAATCTGTTATCAGGTGTGATATTGACATGACATTGTAGGTTTAATCTGTTATCAGGTGTGATATTGACATGACATAGTAGGTTTAATCCGTTATCAGGGTTGATATTGACATGACATAGTAGGTTTAATCTGTTATCAGGTGTGATATTGACATGACATAGTTGGTTTAATCTGTTATCAGGGTTAATATTGACATGACATAGTAGGTTTAATCCGTTATCAGGGTTGATATTGACATGACATAGTAGGTTTAATCTGTTATCAGGTGGGATATTGACATGACATAGTAGGTTTAATCTGTTATCAGGTGTGATATTGACCTGACATAGTAGGTTTAATCTGTTATCAGGTGTGATATTGACATGACATAGTAGGTTTAATCTGTTATCAGGTGTGATATTGACATGACATAGTAGGTTTAATCTGTTATCAGGTGTGATATTGACATGACATAGTAGGTTTAATCCGTTATCAGGGTTGATATTGACATGACATAGTAGGTTTAATCTGTTATCAGGGTTGATATTGACATGACATAGTAGGTTTAATTTGTTACCAGGGTTGATATTGACATAACATAGTAGGTTTAATCTGTTATCAGGGTTGATATTGACATGACATAGTAGGTTTAATCTGTTATCAGGGTTGATATTGACATGACATAGTAGGTTTAATCTGTTTTCAGGTGTGATATTGACCTGACATAGTAGGTTTTTAATCTGTTATCAGGGTTGATTTTGACATGATATAGTTGGTTGATATTAAGAATTGCATCAGTTTAATAAAGTATTCTTAAATAGAATTTGTTTGTTTAAATGGTATTTTACATCATTTTTAGCACATATTAGGCCATATATGACAGTTGACTTTTTGTGGGTAGAACCAGTACGTTATACCTCCACCATCCGTAAGAATCGACACTTTCTCACACAACGGCTTTACTATTCCGGCCACATGTGCTCACTCTAGTTTGCCTGATATAGTATGCAACCTGATATTCAAATAAGGCTCTAAAAAATGAGTTATGTCCCCCCGAGAGGGGACAAAGGTTTTTTGGTATCGTTGGAAAGCTTAGAATGTCTACAATATTTTGCAACTTGTTAGACTTTGTTAGACGTGTCCGTTTCCATGGAAACGATGATCAAAGATGGCCACCTTTGTTTTTTCTGATGTATGACTGTAGCTGATATAAACGGTCATATTGGGTTGAAAATGCATAAAATGTTGAATGTTTCTTTGGGAACATGTTGATATAATACACGCAAATGTATTTCATGCAGTTTAAAAAAAAAAAGTTAGTTAATTAACACAAAAGGGGAGATAATTTGTGAGATATTTTGGTTATCATTATCATTGGTATTTTTTAATTGAAAAAAACTTTGAAATAATGATATAACCCTATATAGAACACAATTATGAAAGAAAATCATTAAATAAATATTATATTCATGTAAAAAAATCTAAAAAGGGAGGTAACATGAAATTATTTTTTTTCGTAAAAAATATTTAAAAATGGATTTGTTCACGTACAAACTGTACATGTTACCTTCTTCATTGAAAGTCATGTTTTCTCATTTATAAAAGAGTCCATGCATGATTTCAACATTATAACTCTCATGAGAACACTCTTATCTAATAGTGTTGTGATGTAGGGTATTGCCAATTCATTGATGCTTCACCAACACAGCTTCCTGTATATACAATTTTCTGAAAAGGTCTATTAATATGGCAGACCAACTCCATCAAACTGATGTTGTCATTGTCTTCGATCAGGCTATATATGCAAAGGCATTGGAGATCATATTGAAACATCCAACAGAATTCAAACGTGTCATTCCATGTATGGGTGCGTTTCACATCGCGTGTACATTTCTGGCAGTTATCGGTAAACGGTTTGGTGATGCTGGTCTTCGGGACATAATGATCGAATCTGATATTATTGGGTCTGGCTCGATAAATGCTTTGTTGGAGGGTCGTCACTATAATAGAGGTGTACGAGTGCATAAGCTGGTCATGGAACCACTACGACTTAGATGGAAATCGTTCGTGAGTATTCTTTCTGAAGATGAATTAGCCGAGGTTCGTGTAGACTTGACTACCACCCATACTGACGTACGTGAATCACCAACTCCTGAACGTTTCCAGGAATTCACAGAGTTGAATGCATTTGAGTGCCTGCTAGAAAATTATCAAGCATACTGCCAATCGAATGTCGTCCCTGTAGCCAAATTCTGGAACACCTATATAGAAATGGTCCAGCTACTCCTTCATTTTATTCGATCGACTAGGGAAGGCAACTGGGAATTGCATGTGGCATGCATACGTAGCATGATCTCCTGGATGTTCGCTTATGATCGCATCAACTACGCCAAGTATTTGCCAGTATATTTTATGGAGATTCAAATGTTAGAAACCAACCACCCTGAAGCTTAGGTCGGAATCTACAGTTTTCTTTGAAATTCAGACTATTTTCAGACATGTACACTAATTACGTTAAATAACTTGAATTCTATTTTTCAAAACTAACAAACATGCCCTATTCCTGAAAGACCATATAATTTCCTCTCAAAATACAGCAAATACATGCTAGAAAGCAACAAAGTCAGTTTCTCTGCCTACAAATACAATTCATTTACCCCACCCACTCAGCACTCAAATAAAGGAAAACATGACATTTATAGACACACGGCAACATATACCTGTCCCTTATTTGAGATATAACACATCCATAATTGAATGACAAACACTCCAAATTGTCATAAAAATGCTATTTCTACATATCTTATCCGGCTTTTTTTTCCGTAATCTTATGTTGAATGGAGAAAGGCACGAAATGATCAAATAAAGCTACCATTTACAACATAGCCACCAGTTTCTAGTTTCTTTTTACAGCCGCTATACCGCTTACAGTACAAAAGGTTTGTTTACACCAAAATTAACTATTATGTCATACTAAGTCAAAAACACCACATTTGTGGATTTCTTTTTTATTGCCTAGCCTGTGCATGGCTTTTAATCTCTTAGATTTCTGTTTTATAAGAAATTCCCCATGGACATTCATTCGAAACTAAGGAGTCTCCCCTTATGCAAATATTTCAAGCAGTGAATTTGCGGTTCAAAGAAGTTCACATTCATTTGCGCAAGTTGCAAGAGACCAAACGATTGAACAAACACTGAATCGTGCAACCAAAACTCACGTTGGCATCATTGGCTTCAGTTTGAACAAAAGTGCAGTACAAAAGTGGTTAGTTACA
>JAWPHD010009468.1:0-103493 GCA_037043455.1 Cyrtodaria siliqua | reverse complement strand
CTGAGTTACCCTTTCTTTCATCTCAAGCTACCATATATTTACATATATTCTGGCTGCAATAACACCACAGTGACGAATATGCAGACACAATGACTTTACTAATCCAACAATATAATACCATATTAAACGATTGATCAAACGCCAAGAATCTGTAGAAAAACTAATGGTACGCTGGAGTTTGTAAAACAAATCAGATTGCCGCATGTCCCTTTACTGTAGAATCATGTTTACGCATGTACTACAGTGGTGTGTCTCGGATATTTAACTTTACCAATTATGAGTATTTGTATATACGGCTCGCAATTTAAATAAGTATTCAGTATCGTGTGATAATTTATAAAGTATTATTAACTGTGTTGACACTTATCAAATCCTTCATAAACATAACCTACTGTCTTCTGATCCTCGGAGCATTACAGAAGAGCTCACGTACCGGATTAAACAAAACAAAAAAAAAAAAAGTTATAATTCTATTAAATACTGCTAGGTGCAGCATCGCGAGAAATCCCAAAATATAGCTTGCATCTCTAAACACAACATCTAGCCAGTTTACGTTTTTGAAGTCCCACAGAGCTGTCATATGTCTGCCAATCAACTCAGGAATAAATTATCTTTCAATAACATAGACTTTTTCATATTCCACACCACATAAAATAGGCTCTGTCCGAAAAACACAGAAAACGTACCTGTTTTAAAAATCGAACTCTAAGCCAGTCTCGTATTATTCGCCTATACAGACCCCCGTAGACCGCCGTTTAGCCTTTGAAGAAGCTCCCGCGGACATAAACAACTCATCGACCTCTATTCCTACGCACACTATGTCCTTCTATACTCATGCAATAAATAATGTCCAAGTACACTTCCGACGATCGATAAAGTACACGTTTTCAAAAATCTCAGTATCCCACGACGCCATTTGCATTGAGAATGCCGGAAGTTGATAGCAAAGCCGCAGAAATACTTGTTAAATACTTGTGATCGTCGGAAAGGTACTTGGACATTATTTATTGCACGGATAAGACATATTGTGCGTAAGGAAGTAGTGTCGATGAGTTGTTATGTCTGCGGGAGCTTCTACAAAGGCTAAACAGCGGTCTACGGGGGTCTGTATAGGCGAATAATACGGACTGGCTTAGAGTCGATTTTTAAAAACAGGTACGTTTTCTGTGTTTTCGAGCACCAGAGCTTTTTCTATGTGGTGTGGACATACGAAAGTGTATGTTATTGGAAAGACTAATTTATTCCCGAGTTGATTGCAGCATATGACAGCTCTGTGGACATCAAAAACTAACACTGCAGCTGTTGTTTTGAGATGCATGCCTATATTTTGGATTTCCTCGATGCTGACTCTTCAGATATTTAAATAGAATATAACTTTCTATTATTTTTCTATTATTTTTTTTAAAACCGGTACCTTTGAGGAAGAGTATAATACAAACCAAAAATAATAAACTATTTTTATGATTTATCCGTTTAAAACTGCATGACTAGACCCGATCCTAATCAAAGTTATTTTAAAATTTATTCATTTTAAAGTAAAATAGCAAGCAAAAAAGAATTTGTCACTGACAAACATTCATAAACCAATAATTTCCTCTTAAAAAAACAACTCTTAATAATTATGATTTCATCATAAAACGTATGATGCACGTCGATATTTAATTTAATGTGTATCTAGACACAGAAAATGGAGGAACACATCGTTTATTCTTAAAGTATGTTTCAGGTTAAACGAGTGTAAAGTTGAGAGCTCCCTTGAAACGTTTACTGCAGCATTCTTTGAGTTCCTCGGGGAGCCATGTGTGGTAGAATAAGACCAACCGCGTGGGTCCCAAACGGGTTTTCACTAGTTGGTCACCTTTTAAATAAATTGACGTTCTGAAACTTACGAAAGTGTATGGGTCTCCGAAAATATATTAAAAACTAGAAATGTGTCCATAGGACACGGATGCCCCCGTTATAAGTTACTATGAATCGCCAAAAAAAAGATAAGGTACCAAGATAATGCCAAAAGGGCCCCCAACTCATGCATAAATTGACCGATTGATAAACTGAGCGGAAATAGAACTTGACCTGTATTTTATAATTACAAAATGACACACTAAACATGGACCCTTTCAAAAGTTATTGAGCGGAAACCAATTGTCGCAGAAAATTAAGTCAAAAAGGGGTCACAAACTCCTGCAAAAAATTACCAACGTTGACCGAAATCGAACTTCACCTGTATTTTATAATTACAAAGTGATAATCTTTGTACTTCTTTAACAAACAAAACTAATCTTTTGTGCAAAATCAAGAAATTTCTCACACATGAACAAGAATTATGTATTACTATGCATATATACAAACCAATTTTGGATTATGGTGACACTATTTGGGGAAATTGCTCTAGCCAACAATATTAATAGAATCCAAAAAATCCAAAAGAGAGCTGCTCGGATCATCCTTAATAAGCCATATGATGCATCTTCAAAACCCTTATTTAAAGAGCTTAAATGGTTAAATATCCATGATCGAATACAATTTCATAAGCAGTGCAGGTTTACAAATGCGTCAATAATCTTGCTCCAGACTATCTTACATCTTTGTTTCAAAAGGTTCATTCCTCTTATAAATTAAGGACTTGTTCAAATGGTGATCTAATCGTCCCGAAACATAGGCTAAAGTATATACAAACAAAGTATTCGTTATTCTGGTGCTGGTCATATGAACTCGATCGCACCTCCAATGCGACAAGCCAAACATATCAAAGAATTAAAAAGAAATATTATTCCTATCTTTTAGGTAATACTAGTTAATTTTAATTTGCTTGCATTTGGTTAAGTACTTTAAAATAACTTTAAAAGATTTATATATAGGGACTTTTGATTTACAACAGTAAACTCTTCAGAATTGTATAATATTGTATGTATATAACCATGTGTGTGTGTTACATGTTTCTTCATTTGATGGCCTCAAGGGAGAACAATTGTAAATTGATTGAGTTACCATCATTAAATAAAGCATTTATTATTATTATTATTATTATTATTATACACCAAACATGAATTCCAAAACATTGACCGTTTCAAAAGTTATTGAGCGGAAAAGGGCCATAACTCCTTCAGAAATTGACCGATGATGACCTAAATCGAACTTGGCCTGTATTTTATAATTACACAGCTACACAAAATATTAATTACAACATGGACCCTTTCAAAAGTTATTGAGCGGAAACCAATTTGTTGCAGAAAATTAAGTCGAAAAGGGGCCACAACTCCTGCATAAAATTAACAACGTTGACCCGAAATCGAACTTGACCTGTATTTTATAATTACAAAGTGACACACCAAATATGAATTCAAAACAAGGATCGTTTCAAAAGTTATTGAACGGAAACCAATTTGTCGGACGGACGTTGAGCGAAAAAGGGGCCATAACTCCTTCAGAAATTGACCGATGTTGACCTAAATCGAACTTGGCCTGTATTTTATAATTACACAGCTACTCACCAAATATTAATTACAAACATGGACCCCTTCAAAAGTTATTGAGCGGAAACCAATTTGCTGCAGAAAATTAAGTTGAAAAGGGGCCACAACTCCTGCATAAAATAAACAACGTTGACCGAAATCGAACTTGACCTGTATTTTATAATTACACAGCTACACACCAAATATTAATTACAAACATGACCCTTTCAAAAGTTATTGAGCGGAAACCAATTCGAATGGGACGGACGGAAGGGACGGAAGGGACGGACGGACGGACAGGGGTAACACTTAATGCCCCTTTTGGCATTCTCCAATGCCGGGGGCATAAAGAGTGTCGATAATAAAAACGGGGAAGTGTTTACTTACCTGACACCAAACAGTGACTGTAAGATAGTGGCAATACCGCACATAAACATGGTGATGCTGAGGAGCTGTGACGTCACCTCGTGTTTACCCTTGGCACAAATCAGGTCAGAGAGGATATACGGGATAGAGATCGTCCCTCCCAAACACATGATGGCTTGCTGAAATATATATACGGGATAGAGATCGTCCCTCCCAAACACATGATGGCTTGCTGAAATATATATATACGGGATAGAGATAGTCCCTCCCAAACACATGATGACTTGCTGAAATATTGATCGCATGCCTGAGAGTAATTTCTATTGTCCAAAGTCGTATGTTCAATACAGGAAAACGAAAGTGTACCGATATTTCGTATAACGGCACACTTTTCAAAAAGTGTGCCGTTATACCAGATATCATACAAGATATCATACAAGGGAGCGTGGTTAGTGATAAAACAGTTATAGAATATCCAACTTGGTGTTACACGCATATATCATGAAATATCTCGGCTTACCCCTCGATATATTTCATGATATATGCTCGTAACACCAAGTTGGACATTCTATAACTAATACATATATGGGATAGAGATGGTCCCTCTCAAACACATGAAAGCTTGTTGAAATATATATATGGGATAGAGATCGTCCCACCCAAACACATGATGACTTGCTGAAATATATATACGGGATAGAGATCGTCCCGCCCAAACACATGATGGCTTGCTGAAATATATATACGGGATAGAGATCGTCCCTCCCAAACACATGATGGCTTGCTGAAATATATATAAAAAATGCATTGCTTAGGTCATATCGTAGTCGACCTGCTTTCAAACGTCTTTGACGTTTCGCTGATGCGATATAAAGGACACATTGAAGAAATCAGTGTTGTGGCTATTTGTTATAATATGTACCCGATTGATTCGAATCAGAATGGCGATGCTATGACCAAAAATACAAGCACAGCAAGGCTTTAAGCGAGGTCTATAGCTTTTTTTATTAAAGAGTCCAACACCTTTATATGGTATAGAGAGTATGTATTTTTTTTGTATTTTTTTTTTTTTTACATTGAAAACCAAGTAGAACAGTTTACAGTTTGTCATTGAAAACATATTTAAGGGGGGTAGTAGAGAAACAGGTGGAAAGGGGGGTAGTAGAGAGTGGGAGGGGGTAGTAGAGGGGGGTAGGGTGTGGGCGGGGTGGGGTACGCGCCGTCTGCCTGTGGCATAGACGTGATAACTAGGTAATAAACTAGCAAGCTCGTTCAAATAAAGTGGTCAAAAATGGCAGCACACAGGGGGCGGTGGAGTGGGGAGTTGGTGGGATCCACTATGAAACCACAATTAATAGAGTGCTAATACTTCGCATGGGTCCTCTATCAGATTTGTTCAAATAGTGACCCTACGGTCAGTTTTGCTCCCTTCATGCTTTGACCCCAGGGCTCACAGTATTACATACAGTATGATTGTTTTTATTCTGGAAAAAGCCATAGATATGAATTAATTTTCTTCAATTTGTTTTCGTTTGTCACACATTGTAATGCACAAGAAGATAGCTACTTGTCTATGGTAAAGGAGAGGGGGTCATACACATTCCGTATTCTGGACCCCTCCACTCCCTGTCATATTTATGTGGGGAGTGGTTAGGGATGGTCTGTCTTTTTGTCTGTTAGTGAACAAGAAAAAACTACTTATCTTTGACATTATTGGGGGTGGGGGATACACACTCCATAATCTGGAGTACTACACCCTCTTCCATATCAACTGGGGATCTGTCACGCCACCCACCTCCCCCTCCCGACCCCCAACCCCCATTCTTACGACAATGCTTTTATTGTCTACATTATACATCAGGTATAGTATCATGTATATTATTAACTGGGAGCTCGACTTGTTAAGTGAGAAAGTGTCGATTCTTACGGATGGCGGGAGATATACAATACTACTTTTTCCACAGGACAATGGGATGGTCTGCCTCTACCACACATATATGGCCTAATATGTGCTGTGACGTAAAACACCATTAAACCAACAAAGAAATTATTAACCGATTGTCATTACTAATGCCAACTTTAGGGTACGGATCGTCTCTGATATGTCGGCATGTTTTAATTGGTAAGCAAGATATGGAGCTATGACATAACCTAGATGAAGTAATTTGTAAAATAAATTGTATTTTTAATCTTATGTTGACTCGTGTTGTTGAATCAATTCATCTTCAACTATTGGAAGGCAATGAATATAAAGATATATAAATTAATTTAAAAATAACGAAAATATATTTCTCTCACGTACGGTTACGATATTAATTTTAGCATATTAATATATAAATGAACGTCTAGTACAACACATTCATTAATTAATTCAGATCACACAACTAATATGATATCAAAATTATACCAGCAGCGAGATAAGTTCCTGCTTGAACTACCCACTATGCAAGCCACTGGGACGGATTACATGTACCAGGCTCGTCATTTTGTGGGCTAAATGATCTTAATTGCGCCGGAACTCCAATGCCCTCAGACTAGGGTTGGGTACAGACACGACTGGATCATACTTTTTTTGGAGTGCACCAGCTGAGGCATCAACAGTATTTGTTCTACCAAGGAAACCGTCATGACTACCGCGTATTTATTAAATATTGAATACATTAAGCAAATAATTGGCACAGCATTAATATGGAGCAAAACATTCATCAAAGTATAATCTTATCAAATGAAACAGTGTTTAAAAAATATTTATAACAAAATTGTAAAACAAAAGATATGACAAGAGCTGACGGAGGACAGTGCATTTGACTACAGAGGCCTTGTTTATTTATTGGGAACTAAGTTGAAAATGGGCATAATTCTGTAAATATTCATAACAGATTAACGGCAAGAAAGTGAATATATACATAAAATCCTTTAAACGGTTTATGAGATGTGAGCTTAACATGAAATGTTACCCGACCCTGACGCTGTGGCGAGAAGAGTCGAGCTAATACTATTAACCTTTTAAACTATAACTGTATTGATTTCTCAGAATACATCACATTTATTTATATTAGCAATTTAGCGTCTCCGTGGATGAGGGGTTAACGACGTTGCGTTATGTTGCGTTATAAACCTTCTCGCCGCTCACAGCTGCGGGTTCGAATCATACTGGGAGCACGACTTTTAAGTGAGGAAGTGTCGATTTCTACGGGAGGTGTACAGTACTAGTTCTAACCAGGAAAAGTGGGTGATCTGCCTCCACCACAAATAAATCAAACCGTCATATATAACCTTCCATGTGTTGAAAAATGACGTAAAACAACATACACACAAACCAACATATATTAGTTATTTCACAAAAACAATGTAATATGTACCATTTCGTTAATCATAGTCAATATTGATATAAATAGTATTAGAACAAACAAAAACCTTACTGAGTCCGCTTTAACTGAAGTGGACAGTAAATACTTCAAAACATATTACATGTTTCAATAACAATGATTAAATCGAACATATCTTGCGTAACTAGAGAAAATATGACCAACATTGCCTGATGGTGGTAGATGGTGGTAGAATTGCGGCTTCGGTGCAAGATTTGAGCTAATGAAATATATATCTAAATTTGAGGCTTCGGTGCAAGATTCGAGCTAATGAAATATCTATCTCTACATCCTGCAACTGTCCCATTCAGGTATTATGTGCAGATGTGCGCGTTTGTGCAGATTTAGGAAAATAGTAAAAGTATGGCAGTAAGACAAAAGGTCATGATAAGTGATAAGTAAATATGTTAGGTTAGTCTGTTTAAAGACATGTTTAAAAACAGGATAAAAACAGTGTTTCTCATAAGTCTCAGGGTAGTTGTAGTTGATTTGGCCTTCCCCTGATTTAAGCGGAGCATGTCAGAAAGCACAAGTACATCATTGTGTAATTTGTTTCACAAGACAATTGTCAAATGAAATTAGAACTATTAATAGTTGGCTGTTGTATGAATTTGACGATATGAGAAAGGATGCATATGGAGGGTCATTCTCATGGTATGCTCATTATACGCTGAACATCAGAACTAAACCATGGACAATTGTTACAAAAAAAAAAGGGGAAAAAAATAATAATAAGACTCGCATGTGAACGTATTTTCGAGAGACCGACAACCTAATTACATACTCCAGCTGTGACCTTACGGTGGTTTTCTAATGTCTGGGCTCTGATTTTGTAAATTTCGCGCGCTCAAATCCTACCTCGGAAGTTGCTCATTTTAACATAGCACCGGCGGTGTATAATTTGCGCGTTTACCAGTCGTGAACATGGCTGCGACAAGGGGCCGCAATCTAGATGACCGTTTTTTAAATAAAATGAAAAAGTCGATTTTCTTGTTTCTTGTTGATAAGAAACAAGATGGAAATGGCAATGGAGACGATAAGTTCAATGAGGGTCCCAAAGGGGTTTCGCGTGAAAACGTGATCGGGGTGTTTTTAAAAACGTGACACGTGAAACAAATAATATTTTTGCGTGATTGCGTGAAAATTATATCAGCGTGATCCGTGATTTTGGTCTTGGTAAAACGTGATCGCGTGATATGGTGACGTGAAACGTGAATTTTTAGTCCTTTTCAGTCTTTTTAGTGTCCCTCCATCTCCCCCGAGCCTCCCCGAGATGCCAGAATGCTGTTGTCAATTTGAAAGCCTCAGAATACATCTGACGGCTCAAGTTTGTGTGTGATTGTGTGTGGTTTTGTTTTGTTGTTTTAACATTTAACGTGAAATGTGAAAGTTCTGCTATTTTCAAGTGAAGACGTGATCCTTGTTTTTATTTTACGTGATCACGTGAACACATCCCCCCTTTGGGACCTCCTTCAATGCAGTTGGTCGACTGATTTTTGATTTAACAGTTTCTGACAAACAGTTTGATTATGGATGTAATACATAAAGCGCGACTTTAAGATTTGAAAACGTGTTCAAAGAAACACAAATGAGACTTTGTAGTAGTTTTCATATTAAATGTGGACATTATCATAACCCTACATCTCTTTGTTCATTCGGACATTGTGGGAAATGCAGAGAGAATCATGAGAAGGAAAACTATCCAAATAGAAAAATATTTGCGGTCAATGTAAAAACTGCTCTCGGTAAGGGATTAAACTGAAATACTAGTCTTATTATTTATTATACAGAGTTTTAAATCAATCATTAAATATTAGAAGTTTTAAATTAAGTTTATACCTACATGGGCGTAACCAGGATTTTTTATGCTGTACGCACACGAATGTTTTTAGTGGAGCGTCACAGACGTGAGTGTGCTAGTGGGGTATGGAGGTCATATTGTAATATTTGCATTGCATGATGATGTCATCATTTGTGACTGACTTTCATATTATAATATTTGTAATGCATGTCATCATTTGTGACTTTCATATTGTAATATTTGCATTGCATGTCATCATTTGTGACTGACTTTCATATTGTAATATTTGCATTTCATGTCATCATTTGTGACTGACATTCATATTGTTATATTTGCATTGCATGTCATCGTTTGTGACTGACTTTCATATTGTAATATTTGCATTGCATGTCATCATTTGTGACTGAGTTTCATATTGTAATATTTGCATTGTATGTCATTTATTCTTGCCTTTAATGTTGTACAATTTGCATTGCATGTCATCATTTGTGACTGACTTTCATATAGTAATATCTGCATTGCATGTCATTTGTGCTTGCCTTTAATGTTGTGCATGCCTTTAATGTTGTACAATTTGCATTGCATGTTATCATTTGTGACTGACTATAATGCTGTCATAGTTTCACGTGACTTTAATGATGTGTAAATTAAATTCCGTGCCACACTGTAAATCACGTCTTGAATACATAATGTCAAATGTTGAAGGAGATGAATATATATAAGCTTTGATAAGCTTGTTTTCAGATCCTTATTATTATACTTTGTATGTAATATCTATGTGAACGTTACGAAATAAATATGCTTAAACCAATGTCAAAAGTAGATACAGCCTTATGGTTTATTGATTTAAAGGGACACATGGCAATCTTGATTTTTTTAAATCTCGCGGATAGTTTTTCTATCAGCTTGTGTTTGTCCAATCATTATAATTAATCATAAGAATAGTATAAAGGTAATTGTCTGTGTATATTACTAACTTTGGTTATATTGTACTATTATAACATATGTTTAAGAAGAAAAATGAAAACTCAACAGCTTATTTAATTATATGCAGGCAAGTTTAAAGTCAAAATGATACGTGATAAATAAAACGAGGCGCTAATTTTAATGCTTGATTAAAGCTTTAAGATTGTCATGTGTCCTTTTAAACTTTAAGTAATAATAATAATAAATAATAATATATTTATTTCAAGAGGATTACATATTTGGCTAATAGCCAGTCTAACATATGTCAACAAAACAGAAATATTTCAGTACAGCATATACAAACGTGATTAAAACAATGGTACAAAAAATAAAAATATGTCTAGAAACTTCATATTTTTTCTAAAGTTTTAGTATTTGAGATAAATTGATTAATATGATACGGTTTGATAAAAAAATTAAAACAAACAACAGATTTAAAAATGATGGTACTACTGCTATGTTGTGACAATCAAGCTCTATATTAATGAGTACATCTCACATCACACACTCCTGCAGAATGTGAATGACAGTGGAATACTACTACTATGTTGTGACAATCAAGCTCTAAAGTACTGAGAACATCTCACATCACACACTCCTGCAGAATGTGAATGATAGTGGAATACTCCTGCTATGTTGTGACAATCAAGCTCTATATTAATGAGTACATCTCACATCACACACTCCTGCAGAATGTGAATGATAGTGGAATACTCCTGCTATGTTGTGACAATCAAGCTCTATATTACTGAGTACATCTCACATCACACACTCCTGCAGAATGTGAATGATAGTGGAATACTCCTGCTATGTTGTGACAATCAAGCTCTATATTACTGAGTACATCTCACATCACACACTCCTGCAGAATGTGAATGATAGTGGAATACTCCTGCTATGTTGTGACAATCAAGCTCTATATTAATGAGTACATCTCACATCACACACTCCTGCAGAATGTGAATGATAGTGGAATACTCCTGCTATGTTGTGACAATCTAGCTCTATATTAATGAGTACATCTCACATCACACACTCCTGCAGAATGTGAATGATAGTGGAATACTCCTGCTATGTTGTGACAATCAAGCTCTATATTACTGAGTACATCTCACATCACACACTCCTGCAGAATGTGACAGATAGTGGAATACTCCTGCTATGTTGTGACAATCAAGCTCTATATTAATGAGTACATCTCACATCACACACTCCTGCAGAATGTGAATGATAGTGGAATACTCCTGCTATGTTGTGACAATCAAGCTCTATATTACTGAGTACATCTCACATCACACACTCCTGCAGAATGTGAATGATAGTGGAATACTCCTGCTATGTTGTGACAATCAAGCTCTATATTAATGAGTACATCTCACATCACACACTCCTGCAGAATGTGAATGATAGTGGAATACTCCTGCTATGTTGTGACAATCAAGCTCTATATTACTGAGTACATCTCACATCACACACTCCTGCAGAATGTGAATGATAGTGGAATACTCCTGCTATGTTGTGACAATCAAGCTCTATATTAATGAGTACATCTCACATCACACACTCCTGCAGAATGTGAATGATAGTGGAATACTCCTGCTATGTTGTGACAATCAAGCTCTATATTACTGAGTACATCTCACATCACACACTCCTGCAGAATGTGAATGATAGTGGAATACTCCTGCTATGTTGTGACAATCAAGCTCTATATTACTGAGTACATCTCACATCACACACTCCTGCAGAATGTGAATGATAGTGGAATACTCCTGCTATGTTGTGACAATTAAGCTCTATATTAATGAGTACATCTCACATCACACACTCCTGCAGAATGTGAATGATAGTGGAATACTCCTGCTATGTTGTGACAATCAAGCTCTATATTACTGAGTACATCTCACATCACACACTCCTGCAGAATGTGAAAAATATAGTGGAATACTACTGTTAAATTTGCGACAAACACACTCTATAGCATTGAATATATCTCACCAAACAAGCTCCCGCAGAACGTGAAATATGGTAAGCTCAACTGCTATTTTTGTGAAAATCACAATCTACAATTTTTAGTATATCTCACCTCACACACTCTTGCAGGATGTGAAAGTTAGGCTTCCTTGAGACAATATGAGTTTCAAGAATAAAGTTGAAACGCTTAAATTGATGGAAGTCATTTTCCGCACATTTAAGGCTATATATGACGTTCAAATTGTGTTTGTGGTGAAGGCAGACCACCCACTTTTTCCTGGATATAACCAGTGCTGTATACCTCCAGCCATCCGTATAATCGACACTTTCTCGCTTACACGTACACGTCGAGCTCCCAGTGGGATTCGAACACGCAGCGGTGAGAGGCGAGAAGGTTTCAAACGCAGCGTCTTTACCATCCAGGCCACGGACTCGCTCCTCACTTCAACGAACATCCAAAAGTCGACAATGTATGCGTAAGATATCAATCACATTTTTGTCTAGCATTGCTACGGGTAACATCGATAATACTGCGTTCGAATACATTTCATAAACAACTAATTGCACAGAGCAAGATTCGAGCCAGGGACACAGCTTTGCTCTTAACCTGCATTACATAATTACTAGCGAACGTTAACTAATAGTGGCTGTGGTTTCGTCTTTTCGCTTTGTGTTTCAGAAAAGCTCGCAACTACCGATCCCTTAAAGGGACATACGGCAATATTGTAGTTTGTATCAAGAATACCATTTTGACTTGAAAACTGCCTGCATAATATTTAAATACCAATTTGAGTTTTCAATTTTCCTTCGTTATTCTACAACACGTTTTGGTATATAATTGACGTATTATAGTAAACAGTTAGCAATATGCATTCAGCTATTCTTTTAATTAATATTAATGATTGAACAAATGCAGTTATGCACAGACGCCGTGAGTTTTTGAAAAGTCAAGATTCCCGTGTGTCCCTTTAAGTTTAAAACGGAATATCCTAGGACTCCAAGTGGACGCACATTCATGGACATTGGGAAAGGTGTTTTGTAGTTTAGTGTCAGTGTTTCCTTTTTTTTTTCACATCAGTATAATGATTATTTATTCTGCGAATACTTCTCTGATAACCTATACTATGGAAATACGTTATAATTTGGGAAAGAATCAAGGGAGAACGGGGATGAGGGTATGCTCCCGTATCCCATAGCCACTCCGATCATTCAAAAATGTGCCCGTATACATAAATTATGATGGCAGACACACCTACACCCCTGTAAACAAATGCAAAGATTATATGTTTGGAACGTAAATACAGAAAGCTTATAGTTTAACAAATCGTACACATTTTTGTCTTATTTTCAAAGCGGAACAATTGTGCAATATCTATTAAAGGACTTCATTAAATAGTTCAAATTAGTGGACTTCCAAACATGGAACGCCCGCGAAATTCAAAGGAAATCAGCTACGAAATCTGTCAATTAATAGAGTGCTGCAAGTCAGCAGGCGGGTAAATACGGTTCACGTGCAGATAAAGGAAGCCGCCAGATTATAAGAATCTTTCGTGGGTATCCGGTGAAGATAGGGAATTCCGACCCGAGGTATGTGTTTTTATTGGAACCGAGGCTCTGCCGAGGTTCCGATTAAAACAAGGTTCCGATTAAAACACTTATACCAAGGGTTGGAATTCCGAATACCCATGATATATTCTTTTTCTTGCATACCAAAGACATGTTGTGCATTGACGCCGCCAGCTACTAACGTTTTTCATGTTTTCCTGCATACCGGATGTTGGTGCGCGCGTGATTTTTATCTTTACCCATACATATTATAAGAATCTTTCATGGATATCCGTTGAAGATAGGGAATTCGAACCCGAGGTGTAAGTGTTTTTATCGGAACCGAGGCTCTGCCGAGGTTCCGATTAAAACACATATACCGAGGGTTGGAATTCCCTATCTGAACCGAATACCCATGATAGATTCCTTTTCTTGCATATCAGAGACATGGTGTGCGTTGACGCAACAAGCTACTAGCGTTTTGCATGTTTTCCAGCATACCGGATGTTGGCACGTGTGAATTTTATCTCGACCCTAGGGTGAGATTGAAATATCTAGCCCCGGTAAAATGAAGGATATACTTGTCCGGTATGCAAGACAATACTTTCCATCCCCCAAGTAAAACGTGGATAGCCTTATCCGGTATGCAAGAAACAGATGGGTTGAACTATAAGTCAGTTATACTAGTTGTTCACTTATTAGAATTTCTAATAAACGAACTATAATATATACACCAAAACCGAGTTCTTACCTGCAATCCGAAGAGAAAACAAAGCGGCGCCGACGGTACATCCTCCACACCGTACAGTACCGAACCTTTCGTGGGCCTGGAGGTATTTGCATCTTCATTATCCGTCTGCACTCCATCTGTGTCTTTTCTTCGCTCCATCTCGTATTTCACCGACATTCTGCAAGAAATCCAAACACCCAATACGTACGTTTACAAATACGTATACACTACTATTTACAAGTAGATATCGGGATTTTTTTCTCACTTAGATCTATAATAAGTTCATAAAATGCAAAAGCGCTCGCCTGTGTGTGTGTATTTCTAAGGATTATAGTCCGTCCGCCTACGACAGGCGCCCTACCCGACGACCATAGGCACAATGGAGTCTGGACTTTTATCTGTGTGTTTTTGTGTGTGATGATATGTCTACTTGAAGCAGCGAACTCAATGGCTTCTTTATAGTGCTGCCACACTGAAATACCACGCCGTAGTAGACATAATACCCCCAGTCACATTATTCTGACACTGGTCAATCAGTCGTAGCACTACCCATTATTTGCTCGTCAGGCAAGCGTTACAAGTGACTACTCCATTTTTAAAGTCTTTGGTATGACGCGGTCAGGGGACTCGAACCCACGACCTCCCGAATGCAAGGCAGACGCTCTAACCACTACACCACAATGCTTCGGTAAGCGCTCGCCTGTATTCATGTGTAATGTTTTATATAATCACCTGATACCGTGCAGATGAGTTGGTTCTAGTGCATACTTTAAAACAAAACACTGTAAGATACTTTCAAAAATCACAACCAGGTTCATAACACAGGAATAATAAGGTCGATTAAAGTATTAACACATCTCTACCAGGGTTGTCGCTTTCACTTAATGCACTATGACTGCAAGGAACGACAACTCTGTAGAGATTTCGTCGTATGTCCGTCGCTTTTAACAAAATGTCAGATGTCTATTTGTAGGTCAATCTACACCATTTCATTTTCCATAGACGTACAGTATAGCTCAAAGCTATATATTGTGTCCCCTAATATAAGAAGCTATGTTTTGCTTACTTGTTTTGAACACCTATCTTAGTTTTATCCAAAAAAACGTACACAAACCATACGTTCAGTATGTTTTGAAAAAGCTGTTCGGGTCGGATGGTTGTGACCCACCTACTTGCATGTAGAAACACAAGGAAAATGTAAAATATACTTCTTGTTTTCACAATGACACAAATTATGAATACATTGCACAAATGTATGATTTAACCTTCATAAATACTCTTCAAAAGTTGAATTTTAATTTTTTTAGCAAGATTTTTTGGTTTGTTTACCTTGTCAACCAATCAAAATTAAGCGATTCTGTATAATAGCTCCGAATTTACCCGGAACTTTTTCCCTTCCCGCTGATTGGTTGGTAATTGGTCACGTGTAGTCTGATCTGTAGCAGTGAGCTCAATGCTCCGCTTTATAGTGCTGCCACACAGGAATACTATGCGGTACACATATGACATGATACGCTATCCAGTCACATTATACTGATGGCTGACAGACCAGTCGTAGCTCTACCCTTTATATGCTGAACTTCAATCAAGGTAGCTACTAGTACTATTTTAATGAAGTCTTTCGTATGACCGGCCAGGGATTGAACCTACGACCTGTCGCATGCGAGTGGACATTCTACCGCCTCTACCGCCAGGCCAAGCCGCTGTAAGTAAACACCGTGATGTTGATGGGGAAAGGGTACGTGATTTTGAGACCACAATTACCACTCACAATTACGGTTTTACCCGACTCTGATGAATATTGGAGATTGTTACACGTTTTAAATGTAAAGAGACAGGAAGCAAAACCAGCAACACAAAAATATAATTATCAAATTTATTTACTTAAATATTCACTTACATTATACATAAATCCAGTTTTTTATTAATATCCATTTTTTTAATTAAGTCCGAATAAAATCATCCAAAGTTCCTTTAATTCACATTAGCAAGTGGACCTTTAAGCCAGTAAGTGTCTCTTTCACCCTAAACAGTAGGTGTCTCTTTAATCCAAAACAGTCAGTGTCTCTTTAATCCAAAACAGTAAGTGTCTCTTTAATCCTAATGTTAATTGTCCTTTCTGACCAAACATCCAATTTCAGTGTTATTATGAATGAGCACAATAATAAGTAAATCCTCTCACAAATATTATTTTTTAAAAGCATCCAATTCAAAATTAACATTTTATTGAATACTAATCTCCTAAACTGAACTGCTCCCAGAGTATGTTTCTATCCTGCCGAAGATTCTTCCAAAGGCTTCCGCATAAGAAACAGTCCAATGAGAACAGTCCAAAATTCATCATAAATGAATTTGCATGAATAATTTGCATTAATAGTAAACATGTTTACATCTATATTAATTGTAGCTGTTCTTCAAGGCAAAGTCAATAATAAACATGTAATTCAACATGTAAACATTGAGATAGGTAACAAGATCAACTCATTACATAATAAATATATAATACGCCTCACACAGACTTAATAAACGCCTGTCTAGCCAAAATGTCACGTGGGACCTTAACTTTCCTTCTTGCTGTTCTATCAAATATTGATTGATTGTGATCAAGACACTTTTATTGATTTGTACATCAAGAACATCATTATACCATAAATACAATAATTATACAATACATATTATATCACATGTAGCATACAAAATATGTGATTAATATACATATGTATTAGCTTTAAAGAGAATGAACCATAATATGTTCAAATATGTATCACAGTTTCCAATCTGTCAGTATGTCTTAAGAATTTCAGAACACAATCGTCAGTTATTTGTAGGCATTCACAATGCAAGGGAGATAATCTGTTTGTATAGCTCTGTGACGGGAGATACGTTCCCGCAGAGGGAGACCGAGGACCATAGTTGTCGTTCCTTTCATCAACATACAACTGGTGACCCTGGTTGAGACTGATGATAGATCGGGAGAGTTCTTCTCACAACGAGAGACAAGATCGGCGACGAATCAAAAGGCTGACATTTTAGGCGGGAAATGTGACGAGTGTGGGTGCGAAAACAGGAACATATATAGACATTGTAAGCCCATTGACACCACTTTAAGTTCCTTCTAAAAATAAAAAGTTTACCATTTGAACATTTGTACAGGCGAGCTAAAACTACGGTCATTGACTTGTTTATTTAAGACGCTCTTTTAACCAAGTTTACTTAAAAAAATATATATTACTTTAGGTTGTTTACAGAAGAGATATTAATATGTTGATTTATAATACTAGTAGTTTTAAAGTCTTTCGATATTGAATCTAACACGATAAGAGGGAAATGAATATCTTTCAAAAGGGAATACTCGGTTAAAAGAAAGTATTTACAGTCATTTAAACAGTACTTATTGCAAATGGTTACCAAGAGTATTCTGGTTGTATGCCTTTAATAGTGCACATACACACACGAACGCACGCACGCACGCACACGCAAACGAATACGCGCGAGTACTCATTCACGCTCGCACATCGCACACACATACACATCCATACCATGGACCGATACGGAATACCATCTAATAGAGGGGAAGGAAAATGGAATATCACTTAACAGAGGGGGTGTTTTAGGTGTGGTGGGATGGAAAACAGAATGATTGCCACTGGCCAAACGCGTTAAGCCATTTCTGGATATACGGAATACCACCTAACATAGGTGGAATACAGTACACCAAATAACAGAATGAATGGAATACATAATACCACATAAATCAGGGAGTAGAATGCATCACACCACATAGCAGAGGGAATGAAATACGAACTACGAATTAACATAGCAGATGGAGTACAGCTTACCACGTACCAGGTGAGGAATACGAATATCTCATAACAGAGGGCGATTGAATTCGTGTTACCACCAAACAGAGAGGATGAAATACTAAATAACAATTAACAGAGGGTATGCATTATAGCCTACCACCTAACAGAGGGTGGAATTGAGAATACCACATAACAGAAGGGATGAACTACTAAATACCAATTAACAGACGGTATACAGTATAACCACCCAACAGAGGGAATGGGGTATAGCCTACCACCTAACAGATGGGATGGAGTATAGCCTACAACATAAGAGAGAGTATGGAGTATAGCCTACCACATAACAGAGGGTATGGAGAATAGCCTACCACGTAACAGAGAGAATGGAGTATAGCCTACAATCTAACACAGGGTATGGAGTATAGCCTAGCACATAACAAAGGGTATGTCGTATAATCTAGCACCTAACAGAGAGAATGGAGAGAATGGAGTATAGCCCACCATCTACCATCTAACAGAAGGTATGGAGTATAGCCTACCACTTAACAGAGGGTATAGAGTATAGCCTACCACATAACAGAGGGTATGGAGTATAGCCTACCACCAACAGAGGGTATGGAGTATAGCCTACCACATAAAAGAGAGAATGGAGCATAGCCTACCACGTAGAAGATAGAATGGAGTATAGCCTACCACATAACAGAGGGTATGGAGTATAGCCTACCACCTAACAGTTGGAATGGATTATAGCCTACCACCTAACAGAGAGAATGGAGTATAGCCTACCACATTAATGAGGGTACGGAGTATAGCCTATAACCTAACAGATGGAATGCAGTACAGCCTACCACCTAACAGAGGGTATGGAGTATAGCCTACCACAAAACAAAGTGTATGGAGTATAGCCTACCATCTAACAGATGTGAAAGGAGTATAGCCTACCACCTAACAGAGGGAATGGAGTATAGCCTACCACCAAACAGAGGGTACGGAGTATATAGCCTACCACATAACAGAGGGTATGGAGTATATAGTCTACCACATAACAGAGGGTATGGAGTATATCCTACCACCTAACTGAGGGTATGAGTATAGCCTACCACCTAACAAAGGGTATGAAGTATAGCCTACCACCTAACAGAGGGAATGGAGGATAGCCTACCACATAACAGAGGGTATGGAGTATAGCCTACCACATAACAGAGGGTATGGAGTATATCCTATCTCCTAACAGAGATATGGAGTATAGCCTAACACCTAGCAGTGGGTATGGAGTATAGCCTACCACATAACAGAGGGTATGGAGTATATCCTATCAACTAACAGAGGTATGGAGTATAGCCTAACACCTAACAGTGGGTATGGAGTATAGCCCACCATATAACAGAGGATATGGAGTATAGCTACCACCTAACAGAGAGAATGGAGTATAACCTACCACATAACAGAGGGTATGGAGTATATCCTACCATCTAACAGAGAAGATGGGGTATAGCCTACCACATAGCAGAGGGTATGGAGTATAGCCTATCACATAACAGAGAGAATGGAGTAACACCTACCGCCTAACAGAGTATATGGGGTGTAGCCTACCACCTAACAGAGGTAATGGAGTACACGTACACCCTAACATAGCGTATGGAGTATAGCCTACAACATAACAGAGAAAATAGGGTATAGCCTTCAACCTAACAGAGGGAGATCGAAAATGGCATAGCCTACCACCAAAAGAGGGAATGGAGTATAGCCTAACATTTAACAGATGGTATGGAGTATATCGTATCACCTAACAGAGGGAATGGAGTATAGCTTACCGCCTAGCAGACGAGATAAAATACAGGATACCACCTAACAGAGGGATTGGGGTATAGCCTACCACCTAAAAGAGGGTATGGAGTATAGCTTACCGCCTAGCAGACGAGATAAAATACAGGATACCACCTAACAGAGGGAATGGAGTATAGCTAACCACCTAACAGTGGAAATGGTGTATAGCCTACCATTTAACAGTGCGATGGAATACAGAGTACCACGTAACAGAGGGAATGCAGTATAGCTTACCACCTAACATATGAAGTGGAGTATATCCTACTACCTAACAGAGAGAATGGAGTATAGCCTACCACATACCAGCGGGTATGGAGTATAGCCTACTACATAACAGCGGGTATGGAGTATAGCCTACCACATACCAGAGGGTATGTAGTATAGCTTACCACACACCAGAGGGTATGGAGTATAACCTACAACCTAACAGAGGGTATGAAGTATAGCCTACCACATAACATAGGGAATGAATTATTGCCTACCACCTAACAAAGGGTATGGAGTACGCGTACCACCTAACAGATCGAATGGAGTACAGCCTACCACATAACAGATGGTATGGAGTATAGCCTACCACCTAACAGATGGTATGGAGTATAGCCTAGCACATAACAGAGGGTATGAAGTATCGCCTACCACATAACATAGGGAATGAATTATTGCCTACCACCTAACAGAGGGTATGGAGTGCACGTGCCACCTAACAGAGAGAATGGGGTATAGCCTACCACATAACAGAGGGTATGGAGTATAGCCTACCATAGTATAGCCTACCATCTAACAGAGAAAATGGAGTATAGCCTACCACATAACAGAGGGTATGGAGTATAGCCTACCACCTAACAGTTGGAATGGATTATAGCCTACCACCTAACAGAGAGAATGGAGTATAGCCTACCACATTAATGAGGGTACGGAGTATAGCCTATAACCTAACAGATGGAATGCAGTACAGCCTACCACCTAACAGAGGGTATGGAGTATAGCCTACCACAAAAAAGTGTATGGAGTATAGCCTACCATCTAACAGATGTGAAAGGAGTATAGCCTACCACCTAACAGAGGGAATGGAGTATAGCCTACCACCTAACAGAGGGTTAGGAGTATATAGCCTACCACATAACAGAGGGTATGGAGTATATAGTCTACCACATAACAGAGGGTATGGAGTATATCCTACCACCTAACAGAGGGTATGAGTATAGCCTACCACCTAACAGAGGGTATGAAGTATAGCCTACCACCTAACAGAGGGAATGGAGGATAGCCTACCACATAACAGAGGGTATGGAGAATAGCCTACCACATAACAGAGGGTATGGAGTATATCCTATCTCCTAACAGAGGTTTGGAGTATAGCCTAACACCTAACAGTTGGTATGGAGTGTAGCCTACCACATAACAGAGGGTATGGAGTATATCCTTTCACCTAACAGAGGTATGGAGTATAGCCTAACACCTAATAGTGGGTATGGAGTATAGCCCACCATATAACAGAGGATATGGAGTATAGCTACCACCTAACAGAGAGAATGGAGTATAACCTACCACATAACAGAGGGTATGGAGTATATCCTACCATCTGACAGAGAAGATGGGGTATAGCCTACCACATAGCAGAGGGTATGGAGTATAGCCTATCACATAACAGAGAGAATGGAGTATCACCTACCGCCTAACAGAGTATATGTGGTGTAGTCTACCACCTAACAGAGGGTATGGAGAACACGTACACCCTAACATAGCGTATGGAGTATAGCCTACAACCTTACAGAAAAAATAGGGTATAGCCTTCAACCTAACAGAGGGAGATCGAAAATGGCATAGCCTACCACTTAAAGAGGGAATGAAGTATAGCCTAACATTTAACAGATGGTATGGAGTATATCGTATCATCTAACAGAGGGAATGGAGTATAGCTTACCGCCTAGCAGACGAGATAAAATACAGGATACCACCTAACAGAGGGAATGGAGTATAGCCTACCACCTAAACGAGGGTATGGAGTATAGCTTACCGCCTAGCAGACGAGATCAAATACAGGATACCACCTAACAGAAGGAATGGAGTATAGCTAACCACCTAACAGTGGGGATGGTGTAAAGCCTACCACTTAACAGTGCGATGGAATACAGAATACCACGTAACAGAGGGAATGCAGTATAGCTTACCACCTAACACATTAAGTGGAGTATATCCTACTACCTAACAGAGAGAATGGAGTATAGCCTACCACATAACAGAGGGTATTGAGTATAGCCTACCACATAACAGCGGGTATGGAGTATAGCCTACCACAAAACAGAGGGTATGTAGTATAGCTTACCACATAACAGAGGGTATGGAGTAATGCCTACCACCTAACAGAGGGTATGAAGTATAGCCTACCACATAACATAGGGAATGAATTATTGCCTACCACCTAACAAAGGGTATGGAGTACACGTACCACCTAACAGATCGAATGGAGTACAGCCTACCACATAACAGATGGTATGGAGTATAGCCTACCACCTAACAGATGGTATGGAGTATAGCCTAGCACATAACAGAGGGTATGAAGTATAGCCTACCACATAACATAGGGAATGAATTATTGCCTACCACCTAACAGAGGGTATGGAGTGCACGTGCCACCTAACAGAGAGAATGGGGTATAGCCTACCACATAACAGAGGGTATGGAGTATAGCCTACCATAGTATAGCCTACCATCTAACAGAGAAAATGGAGTATAGCCTACCACATAGCAGAGGGTATGGATTATAGCCTATCACATAACAGAGAGAATGGAGTATCGCCTACCGCCTAACAGGGGGAATGGAGTATAGCCTACCACATAACAGAGGGTATGGAGTATATCCTACCACCTAACAGAGGGAATGGAGTATATCCTACTACCTAATAGGGGAAATGGAGTGTAGCCTACCACCTAACAGAGGGTATGGAGTACACGTATCACCTAACAGAGAGTATGGAGTACACGTGCCACCTAACAGAGGGTATGGAGTATAGCCTAACACCTAACAGAAAAAATAGGGTATAACCTTAAACCTAACAGAGGGAGAGGGAATATGACATAGCCTACCACCTAATAGAGGGAATGGAGTATAGCCTACCACCTAATAGAGGGAATGGAGTATAGCCTACCACCTAAAGTGGGAATGGAGTATATCCTACCACCTAAAGAGGGAATGGAGTATATCCTACCACTTAGCAGATGGGATAGAATACAGGATACCACCTAACAGAGGGAATGGAGTATAGCTTACCACGTAACAGTGGGAATGATGTATAGCTTACCATCTAAGAGAGGGAATTGTTTATAGCCTACCATCTAACAGAAGGAATGGAGTATAGCCTACCACTTAGCAGATGGGATAGAATACAGGATACCACCTAACAGAGGGAATGGAGTATAGCTTACCACGTAACAGTGGGAATGGTGTATAGCTTACCACGTAACAGTGGGAATGATGTATAGCTTACCATCTAAGAGAGGGAATTGTTTATAGCCTACCATCTAACAGAAGAATGGAGTATAGCCTACCACTTAGCAGATGGGATAGAATACAGGATACCACCTAACAGAGGGAATGGAGTATAGCTTACCACGTAACAGTGGGAATGGTGTATAGCTTACCATCTAAGAGAGGGAATTGATTATAGCCTACCATCTAACAGTGCGATGGAATACAGTATACCACCTAACATATGGATGAAATACAGAAAACCACCTAACAGAGGGAATGGGGTATAGCTTACCACCTAACATATGTAATGGAATATAGCCTCCCACCTAAAACAGAGATTGGAATATAGCCTACCACATAACAGATGGTATGGAGTATAGCCTATCATATAACAGAGGGTATGGAGTATAGCCTACCACCTAACAGAGGGTATGGAGTATAACCTACCACATAACAGAGGGTATTGAGTATAGCCTACCACATAACATAGGGATGACATGCGAATACCACCTAATAGAGGGAATGGAGTATAGCTTACCACCTAACAGAGGAAATGGAGTATAGCCTACCACCTAATAGAGAGAATGGATTATAGCCTACCACATAACAGAGGGTATGGAGTGTAGCCTTACACCTAACAGAGGGTATGGAGCATATCCTACCACCTAACATATGGAATGGAGTATAGTCTACCACCTAACAGATGGAATGGAGTATAGTCTACCACCTAACAGATGGAATGGAGTATAGCCTACCACCTAACAGATGCTAAGGAATACAGGATACCACCTAACTGAGGCAATGGAGTATAGTTTACCATCTAACAGTGGGAATGGTGTATAGCCTACCATCTAAGAGAGGAAATTGTGTATATACTACCATCTAACAGTTCGATGGAATACTGCATACCACCTAACAGAGGGAATGGAGTATAGCTTACCACCTAACAAAAGAAATGGAGTATAGCCTACCACCGAACAGAGTGTAGGAATAGAGAATAAACCTAACAGAGATGACTGAATACATACTATTAACAGAGTTGTGGAGTACAGCTTACCACCTAACATACGGGTGGAATACAGAATACCACATAAAATCGGTATAGAGTACGTAATATCACATAACATAGGGTGGTAATACAGAATAACACATAACAAGGGATGGAAAACGGAATATAACATAACAGAGGAGTTGAATACAAGTTAATACCTAACATAAGGATGGAATACAAAATACCACATAATATAGGGTTGGAAAGCTGAATCCACATTACAGATGGGATGGAATACGGAATATCACATAACAGAGGGAGTGAATACGGTATACCACCTAGCAGAGGGTGGAATACGAAATACCATATTACAGAAGGGGTGGAATACGGAATACCACATGGCAGAGGGAATGGTATACGGAATAACACATACCAGAGGGGTGGAATACGAAATACCACTTAACAGAGGGGTGGAATACGGAATACCACTTAACAGAGGAGGTGGAATACAGAATATCACCTAGCATAGCGGAAGGAAAAAAACAGTTAACAGAGGGGATGGAATACGGAATACCACATAACAGAGGGTGGAATACGGAATACCACATAACAGAGGGTGGAATACGGAATACCACATGGCAGAGTGGATGGTAACGGAATACCACATGGCAGAGGGGATGGAATACCTAATACCACTTAACAGAGGGGGTGGAATACGGAATACCACTTAACAGAGGGGTGGAATACGGAATACCACTTAATAGAGGAAGTGGAATACAGAATACCACCTAACAGAGAGGAAGGGGAAAAAACAGTTAACAGAGGGGATGGAATACGTACGGAATACCACACAACAGAGGGGATGGAATACGAAATATCACCTAACAGAGGGGATGGAATACGAAATACGAATTAATAGAGGAGATAGAATACGGAATAGCTCCTAACAGAGGTGGTGAAGTACAATACCACATGGCAGAGGGGATAGAATACAATATACCACCTAACAGAGGGATACTATGATACATGATTCTAGCCAACACTACTCACTTTCACATTATACTGGCCATCACTACTCACTCACACATGATACTGGCCAATATACCAATCACTAACAAATGCTCCAACCATTAACACATGATACTAGCCAACAGACCAATCACTAACACATTCTATTAGCCAATAGACCAACCATTAACACATGATACTAGCCAACAGACCAATCACTAACACATGATACTGGCCAACACTACTCACTACCACATGATACTGGCCAACACTACTCACTAACACCAGAACACCAGAAATGGCCAATAGAAAAATCACTGACACATGATACTAGCCAACCGACCAATCACTAACACGTGATACTGGCCAACAGACCTAGCACTAACACATGATACTAGCTAACAGTCCAACCACTAACTTATGATACTAGCCAACAGACCAAACACTAACACATGATACTGGCCCACAGACCAATCACTAACACAAGGTACTGGACAACAGTCAAATCATTAACACGCGAGACTGGCAAACAGAACAGTCACCAACACATGATAATGGCCAACAGGCCAATCACTAACATGATACTGGCCAACAGACGAATCACTAACATATGATTCTGGCCAACAGACCAATCACTAACACGTGATACTGGCCAAAAGACCAATCACTAACACGTGATACTGACAAACAGACCAATCACTAATACGTGATATTGGCCAACATACCTATCACTAACACATGATACAAGCCAACAGACCAATCACTCGCACATGATACTGGTCTACAGGCCAATCACTAACGCATACTACTAGCCAACGGACCAATTACTAACACATGGTACTAGCCAACAGACAAATCACTGACACATGGTACTAGCCAACAGAAAAATCACTAACACATGGTACTGGCCAACAGTCCAATCACTAACACATGATACTGGCCAATATACCAAATAAATCATTTAACAATCACTAAAACATAATATTGGCCACAGACCAATCACTAACCCATGATACTAGCCAACAGACCAATCACTAACACATGCTGCTGGCCAAATATCCAATCACTAATCCATGATACTAGCCAACAAACCAATCACTAACACGATACTGTCCATCAGACCAATTACAAACACATGATACCAGCCAACAAACCAATCACTAACACATGATACTGGCCAACAGACCAACCACTAAAACATGATACTAGCCAACAAACCAATCACTAACACATGACACTGGTCAACAGGCCAATCACTAACACATGATACTAGCCAACACACCAATCACTAACACGATACTGGCCAACAGACCAATCACTAACACATGCTACTAGCCAATAGACCAACCATTAACACATAACACTAGCCAACAGACCAATCACAAACACATGATACTGGCCAACACTACTCACTAACACAAGATACTGACCAACAGACCTATCACTAACACCAGAACACCAGAAATGGCCAATAGAAAAATCACTGACACATGATACTAGCCAACCGACCAATCACTAACACATGATACTAGCAAACAGACCATTCACTAACACATTGTTACTGGCCAACAGACCTAGCACTAACACATGATACTAGCTAACAGTCCAACCACTAACTTATGATACTAGCCAACAGACTAAACACTAACACATGATACTGGCCCACAGACCAATCACTAATGCATACTAGTGGCCAACAGATCAATCACTTACACGTGGCATTAGCCTACAGACCAATCACTAACAAGTTACTGGCCAACAGTCTAATCACTAACACGCGAGACTGGCAAACAGACCAATCACTAACACATGATACTGGCCAACATGCCAATCACTAACATGATACTGGCCAACAGACCAATCACTAACATATGATTCTGGCCAACAGACCAATCACTAACACGTGATACTGACGAACAGACCAATCACTAACACATGATACTGGTCAACAGACCAATCACTAACGCATACTACTAGCCAGCGGACCAATTACTAACACATGGTACTAGCCAACAGACAAATCACTAACACATGGTACTAGCCAACAGAAAAATCACTAACACATGGTACTGGCCAACAGTCCAATCACTAACACATGAAACTGGCCAACAGACCAAATAAATCATTTAACAATCACTAAAACATAATTCTGGTCAACAGACAAATCACTAACCCATGATACTAGCCAACAGACCAATCACTAACATATGCTACTGGCCAAATAGCCAATCACTAATCCATGATACTAGCCAACAGACCAATCACTAACACATGATACTGGCCAACAGTCCAATCACTAATCCATGATACTAGCCAACAAACCAATCACTAACACGATACTGGCCATCAGACCAATCACTAACACATGATACCAGCCAACAAACCAATCACTAACACATGATACTGGCCAACAAACCAATCACTAACACATGATACTAGCCAACAGACCAATCACTAACACATGCTACTGACCAAAAGTCAATCACTAATCCATGATACTAGCCAACAGACCAATCACTAACACATGATACTGGCCAATAGACCAATCACTAAAACATGATACTAGCTAACAAACCAATCACTAACACATAGCACTGGCCAACAGGCCAATCACTAACACATGATACTAGCCAACAAACCAATCACTAACACGATACTGGGCATCAGACCAATCACTAACACATGATACTAGCCAACAGACCAATTACTAACACATGATACTAGCCAACAGACCAATCACTGACACATGATACTAGCCAACAGACCAATCACTGACACATGATACTAGCCAACAGACCAATCAAACAACAATCAGTTGGAAGAATGAAACAACAACAAGTCTCTAGTACATGTTTACCGAAATAGGACTGCCCCATACCAACACGTAACAAAACAACGTTAGACTAATTCTCAATATGATGTATAGTATATGTATTACAAACTCCAGCCCTATTAAAACGGTAACATAGAATGTTATGTATTAGCATTCTGAAATTTACAACAATAACTATTCAGGTTTGACCACTGACCTACCCGATCTAACAGTTTTGCTAAATAATCCTAGTCCACCGTAACAATATTTAGTCAAATTGTTCGGTTTTGGCCGGACAAACGGAGATTATAAAATGGATCTTTTTGAGTACGAGGCAATTAAAATACTATTTGATGTCAAAATATTACAGGAGAATGTTACACGCATAAGTATTTTATCAAATTTACTAAGAGGGACTTCGATCACTAACTATAGTTTAACTATGGTCGTTGATCTGCGCATGTCTAGTAAAGGAGTAATGCGAACTTAGTCTAGTTAAACCATAGTTACACGCGGCATAGTGTACAACCTGAAATGTGTTTACTTTATCATATAGATATATGTCAATCCAAAATTAACAACTAAAACTAGAATAAATACAGGCACATGAACAAATATGTGATATCTAGAGTCTTGGTTACCAACTGAATACAGGCACATGAACAAATATGTAATATATAGAGTCTAGTCTCAGCGAGTTGGTTACCAACTGACTTTCATACAACACCGAGATGGGCTTAGCCCATCGAGGTTTTTAAATAAGGCCATACCGAGTTTTTTCTATCTTTAGCGGGTCATCCTACATAACACATCTAATGAAAACAAACATTTCTCTTCTGGTTGAAAGAGTCATCCTGCATAACAAATAAAAATTATACTGTAAATAAACATTTCTCCTCTGGCTGATGCAGTCATACTTCAAAACAAATATACTGAGAAAAACAACGTTGCTTTCTCGAAACCTACCTACCAGGCAAGAAAAAAGAAACGAAGAGTCGGGAGGAAAAAAACTACGATTGCCCATTTGGCTCACATTTATTTCACTTCTGTTTCTTGACTTCCGCATTCCCAATTCCGCATTCCAAATTCTGCTTTCCGAATTCCGCAATCCGCATTTAGAAGTAGGTAGTAAGATAATAATAATAATAATAATAATTTATGCGTGCATGTGCATGTATGTGTGTTGTGAAATCACAGTTTTACTGTTAAAGATGCAATTACTTCTCACATTTTATATTTGTAATATAAAATTGTATGAATATTGCCAGTGACCACGATTGTTGTATTTTTATAAAAACCACATATTTTTAAATTAAATTCCCTATAACCTGAGTATCCGTGTATCCTTTGTATAAATACACCATAAACGTATATACTATTATACCGTATAAATATACACAAACTCCTACTCTTATACCCTATAAATATACACAAACTCCTACTTGAGTATCTGTTAATTGAATTGGATTTTTACGGTGCACCAACACATGAAAGGTTATATGGCGCCTAACAGGGATTAACATGCCAGGCTCATCCTCCATTTACATAAAGATAAAATATGGAGAATGGGCCTCGACCATTCTAACCTGCAGAACTGCAGAGTTGCTACACATTCTAAAGTAAACACTCCATTTACGATGGAGCCACGTTTCCACGTTTGCATACGCGGTGTCATGATGAAGACCTTGAATGAGCCTGATAACAAATGACAAAATGAACATGAAGGGGGGGTCCTACCCCTCTGCCTCTAGCTGGATTTGCAGTGGTTGTATTCTACCCCGGCAACCACACGGGGAGAGTATCTGTTAATCCTTTGTATATACACACTATAAACTTCAATATAAACTTCAATATAAGATTTTCAAAATTACTCTTATTTAGTATTAGTGCAAACATGAAAAAAACACATTATTATGGAATGCGGAATGCGGAATTCGGAATTCAGAAGTCAAGCAATATTTTATTGTTATGTGTGTGTGGTGTAAATCACTAGCGGAACCAGGTTGGAGTATAAATTCAGAGTGGATCACTAGCGGATCCAGAGGGAAGCCCGTGCGAAGGGCCGGACTGAGATTTTATAAATTACATAAAATATTAAGGTTTGTAAAGTTTGGACTGCTTCTGGACCTCCCACTGGACACCTCCTAGATACACCATCGTGAAAAAATCGAAAAGAAACGTGTGTTGTAGTTTTCTTGTTATTGTCAAAACTTTTGCTCCCCCTCGAGGTAAAATCCTGGATCCGCGTATGAACTTTTCGGATATAAGATTACAGTTTATTCGTCCCAGTTAGAGTTTAAGAGAGCAGGAGCGTAGCTGGGCTTACGCACCTAAGCAAGTGCTTACAATTATTTGTCAATGTCGGAAAAAATTAAAATCGAAAACAAAAATGCGAAATGCGAAAAACGCAATAAAAACTGAAGGGGAGGGGTGAGTTGTATTGAAGTTCCGTATGCCGTACCTGATTTAATTTTGTCTTCTGATTTCAATGTGTATTAAAATAGCAGTCAAAATAAGCTTAAAATTACTATTTAATATACGCCAAAACTCACCTATGATCGTCTGATAAAAAACAAAATCACGGGGGCGCATGCCCCCGGACCCCACTAGCAGAGGTGCGTAACTCAAATTTGGACCCAGCTACGCGCCTGTCATCGTCTCATAGACAATGAAAAAGACAACACACAAAAAAGTACGTTTGTTTTTTCATGTTTGCATCAATATTTAGTGTAATTTTGACAATTTTATATTTTATATTAAAGTTTATAGTGTGCCAAGGATCAACAGATACTCAAGTTGGAGTTTGTGTATATTTATGGGATATAATAGTACATTGTATATACGTTTACAAAGGATTAACAGGGATATTCAGATGTTATCACATAACTTACGGTGTGGGAGTAGAATAACACCATTCTATATTTTCGATATACTACTAGTTATATAAGTATGCAAATAAGCCTAGTATGCGCTTTAAAAAATATCGATAATGACTATGATCCAATTCCCACGGTATATGTCGGTTTCGCGTGTTAAAGCGACAGGCACAATGCAATAAAAGTCGTTCTCATTCATTATTGAATTTATTAAACTCGTTAGCAAAAATGATATTATGCAAAAATGATATTATGCTCGGCAAGAGCCTCGCATTATATTATTTTGCCAACTCGTTTAATAAATTCAATAATGAATGAGTACTCATGTAAGTAAGATCCTCTATATATAGAATTTAATTTAAGGTTATGGATTTTATATTATAAAAAATACAACATTCGTTGTCACTGGCAATATTCATACATCTTTATATTATATGATTATTAAATATAAAATGTGAGAAGTACACATTTGTAACACTGTGATTTCACAAAACACATACATGCACGTGCACGCATACATTATTATTAATACTATTATTATTATCATCATTATTATTATTAATAATATCATTATCATTATCATTACTATTATTGTGGTTGTGGTAGTGGTAGTGGTGTGGTAGTGGTAGTATAGTAGTAGTAGTTGTAGAAATAGTAGGTAGTAGTAGTAGTAGTAGTAGTCTTTTACTCGTACTACTTACTTACTACCAGGAAGTATACTTACCTATTTATAAATGTGCGGAATGCGGAATGCGGAATGCGGAATTCGGAATTCGGAAGTCAAGAAATAGAAGTGAAGTAAATGTGAGCCAAATAGGCCATCGTAAAAAACAGCTGTATTTTTCATCATTATTTGGACGTTTTTCAACCGAAACCATATTCGAACAACAAAACAAGTTATAATGATACTCATGTAGTAAGACTTTTGTTTATTCCTATTAGGAATTGATGTAGTTGATCAAGTTGTTCATTTCCCTAGTGATTTTATAACTTGTTTTGCGTTGTCGTCGACGTGGAAATACGTTTCCGATGATTTTCATATGATTGTCAAAAATGTGTTTGTTATTTTTTGGCCCAGATATTCAAAAACTTATCAGCCCAATGACGCTAAAAATAGAAAAAGAACTTGGTTAGGCACCAGCAAGCTGTGACAGACTCTATTTATTTTGGTGTAGTATGGTGTACTTAGTGACCTTGTGTTTTTTCTAAGCGAAGTACCAGAATCACCTCCCATATAGTTTTAGATACTTATTTTAATCACTCTCGATGTCTTCCTGTGTATATAGAACGAGTACTTAGCAAATGCAGATAAGGTGTCTTGCTCAGGGACGCAACACATATGGTAGCATAAAAACCGCTGAAATGTGATCAAACAAGATTGATGTTCTCAAACAAAAACAGTCTAAATGTTGTCGTTTTAAAAATTACCTCCATTTTCATTGAACTGAGAACTATTTTCGATATCCTATACAAAAATATGTCCCCATCATATTTACTTTATTTTTGATCCTTTTACAAACGGCTTTGTAACATTGTTATTGGTCATATCTATGTCACTTCATCACTGACCCCGAACATACACGGCTTGGTAAGTCGTCTATGGATATGGCATGCATTGTATGTGCTAAATATATTTTGCTCAGTATATTTGTATGTGATATTGAAATCGATATTCTCTCTTAGAGCAGACTGATATTAAAACTCAGCCCGATATTTTAAATGAGATGTTACACAAAAAAAAGAACGTATGTCAATCACCTCAGAGCCAGCTCGACAGTCAAACAGCTCAATTGTTACACAGTTGAAAATTAGTCCAACTCGATATTCAAACCCAGCTCGATATTTCAAATGAGATGTTATACAGTAAAAACAAAAACAAGTATGTCAATCATCTCAGAGCCAGCTCGATAATCAAATCCAGCTCGATTGTTACACAGTTGAAAACCAATCCAACTCGAGAACTAACTTCACCGTTATTTTAAAACAACTTGACTTACCTTGTATATCTTTATCTTCGACTAGTCAAACGACAGGCTCGTGTTTTCAGTACTTTTTTTGTGCCGACGCCCTGTAGTTAGAATTAATTATGCTTAGCTTATTTTAAATATATTTGAACTGATGCAAAATTCATTTAATATCATTTTAAAGAAATGCATCTATCAAAATATGTCCATAATAACGTGATCGCAATAATAACGTGTTTTTTTAAGAAATTGTATTTACTATATATAGATATTAATTTAAAATGAATGCATCAGACACGGGGATTCAATTGAGTTCGCATCCTAGTGTTATAATGATTTATGAAATTACAAATACACAACCCTAAGGCGGGATTTCAATACCATTGTTACCCCGAATAAACACAGGGAGCGCAAGTGTCTGTACAAATTAATGCAGACATGTGCAGCCATTCAATAGATGTTCACGGATACTCGAATAACAGCAACGTCTTAACCCCGCAAAGCACGACTATAAAATCCTTTGCGTCCTTTGTAACCCAGATCAGCAGGTACAATGTCCGGCTGCTGATCAGTCATTTCCCCCCAAAACACCCCTTTGTCACATAAATGGAATGGTCTTTATTCAAAGGAAGAACAATTCATTATATATATGTAGCGGGTTAAGGTTAACGCTACCATAGACAATTTTCTTAAATCGCATGCCTCTTTGTAGGCTTGTGTTTCTTTGTAATTTCATCTTCACCAGCTCATGGCGAATTCGGGTATTTAAACGATAATTTTATTAACGCAGGACATCAAATGATTGTTATATGAGGTGGGAGAGGTGGAGGAGGGTGGCGGTATGCGGGCGGGCGGCATGTGTTATTTCTGTTAAGGGGCTATTGGCGAAATGTATAGTTTTGTATATGTTATTGTGACCCCCCCCCCCCCCCACCCCACCTCCCCATCCACCCTTCCCCCACCCACACACACCGTCAATCCAGCTCCTTTATAGACATCGAGTACTGCACATCGTACCTGTACACATGTACCAAGATAATTTCCAGAAAAAAAAATTGCTTCTCTCGGGACACACCGTTCTGATATAACTACGTTCAGGCCTGCCAAATCTCCGGAGTTTTAGTAGCGCTCCAGATCTCCGGATTTAAGTATATAATTACCGGATTTTCCATCAAAGCAAAATGTTCTGAACCGTTGTACAAGTCAAAATAAAATGTGTGTTCTGTTCTGCTTTGATTTACATCAGGCGTTCCATCTGCAGATATATGGGGACTTCTTGGTAACATCGTATATTTAGTGCCATTTATTACGATAAAAAATAACGTGACATATTTGAGACCTGAATACGTCGCACGTGTAAATTGTAAAACCATATTTTATTAAATTCAAACTAGGATTCCGTCTCAAATCATTTCTTTCTCGATTTGTTATGTAGTAGGAAATAGAAATACCGATGGTGTAATGGTTACTGGTTGTCTTCAGGTATTGAGAGAGAAAACAAGAGACATAGTTCAAATCCGGCTGCGGGTAACTTGTTTTTATGAAATACATTCTTAAGCTGTACGTAGGCAAGATAAAATGTGATATTTTACGCATCGATTTCCGGCTTAATTGGGGTTTTTTGTAAATAAAAAATCAATGATATTCCCGTTTTTGTGTATGCTAAGCATCCCCTAGTTGTTGATACTGAATTTAATTATTTGGGTATTATCTTCAACAACCATGGCACTTTTTCTCAAACTAGATTGAAATTAATAGATCAAGCTAGAAAAGCATCGATTACCAAAACAGCCAGGAAATAAGGATTACCTATAGATATACAGCTTAAACTATTTGACACAATGGTTGCTCCTATCTTGTTGTATTGTTCAGAAATTTGGGGTTTTGAAAATATTGACAATATTGAATCCTTTCATTCCAAGTATTGCAAATCAATTCTTAAAGTTAAGGGATGTACACCAAAAAGTATGGTATATGGCGAATTGGATAGATTCCCTTGAAATATCTTCATAAAAAACAGAATGATACGTTTCTGGTCTAAAAGTTTATCTTCTAAGGAAGAAGAAAAAATATCTAATTTGCTATATAGAGTACAGCACCACCTATATTATGCTGGTATTTATCAGTCTCAATGGTTAAATAGTATTAGAACAACTATGCAAAACTGTAATCTGGCTGATGCATGGTCAAATCAATTCACACAAAGAATCAATGTCAATCTATTAACAAATAAGGTGAAGGAAATACTTAAAAACCAATATATACTGTCGTGGAGGGATTTACTTGATACACAAAGTAAATGTCTAAACTATAGAATATATAAAACAAACTATACAATTGAAAATTATCTATCAGTTTTAGATCCTTCACTTGGTCCTTATTTTTGTAGATTCATGTGTATGAACCATCGTACGCCAATTGAATATGGTCGCTTTTTTAAAGTCCTTAGACACGATAGAAGATGAAGTTCATTATTTATTTAAATGTTCCTTTTTTAAAAAATCTTAGAAAACACTATTTACATTACGATAACTTTAACACTCACCCACTATAATATGCACACACCCACACTATAGTATACACACACACACACACACACACACACACACACACACAATAGTATATATGAAATTTTCATGCTCACCTTGCCCTAGATTACATCGGTATCCGGCACAATATCATGGCTTCAGAAGGACTACTTAATATTCGGTAACGCTTGCTTCATTTGTATTCATGTTGTACCGTGTTAGCGTTCTGCTCTATTTCTTTGCGACGGCGTTATACTATTGACAGTTACGAATGACATGGTACAAACTGCGTTATAAACACGTTTATGTTCGTTAACAATCTTATTAAAAGTGTTTCAGTATTTAATACATTTCATTATTACACAATAATTTTCATTTAAATCAGGGTGTTTTTTTTTGTATATATACAATATAAAACCCTATTTAAATGGAAAGACAACAATCACTTAAATGCAAGCTTCATTTAAAATCAGTTTTTTTATTACATAATGTAAAAATAAGTATAAAAGTCGAACAGGAAAGGCAGCTTTCACAGAACACAGTAAACCCCAAAACACGCAAAATGAATGGCAATGTTAATAAAGGACAAGAGCATCAAGAATTGCAGGGCAATCCATAGTCCCCCACCGGCCCAGACAAACATTTTCCAGACATTTTCTATGATGGAGGTCAAAGATCAAGGTCAAGGTCACAATGGCCTTATTTTGGTACACGACACATCGCTATCCCAAGATATATTCATATACACTTCTCAAAACTGCTAACTACACCGCTACGTTTTGGGTTATATATATCGATGGGTTGAATGTTTTTCAATAAAATAAAAAGGAAATACCAATTCAATCATTTTTACATCATTTCATTTTATTTTTTTCATGGGCAATGCTAGAACTAAACCACAATAAGCAATTACAAACGACCCATGTAAACACTAAAGTCACACTTTTCATTTCTTGTTCATAAAAGTGTGACTTTAGTGTTTACATGGGTCGTTTGTAATTGCTTATTGTGGTTTAGTTCTAGCATTGCCCATGAAAAAAATAAAATGAAATGATGTAAAAATGATTGAATTGGTATTTCCTTTTTATTTTATTGAAAAACATTCAACCCATCGATATATATAACCCAAAACGTGAGCGGTGTAGTTAGCAGTTTTGAGAAGTGTACTAAGTTTGGTGTCTCTAAGTGTTATAGTATTGAAAATACGGTCCGGACAAGCATTTTATATGACAGAGGTCACGATCCGGACAAGCGTTTTCTATGACAGAGGTCACAGGTCAAGGTCACCATGACCTTTTTTTGGTACGCGACACAACGCTATCCCAAGATGTATCCACATCCCAAGTTTGGTATCTCTAAGTGTTATAGTATTGAAAATACGGTCCAGACAAGCATTTTCTATGACAGAGGTCACAGGTCAAGGTCAAGATGACCTTATTTTGGTAAGTAACACACCGCTATCCCAAGATGTATTCACATACCAAGTTTGGTATCTCTTAAGTGTTATAGTATTGAAAATACGATCCGGACGAGCATTTTCTATGACAGAGGTCATAGGTCAATGTCAAGGGCATAGTGACCTTATTTTGGTACGCGACACACAGCCATCCCAAAATGTATCCACATACCAAGCTTGGTATCTCTTAAGTGTTATAGTATTGAAATAGTATTGAAAATACGGTGCGGAAAAGCATTTTCTATGACAGAGGTCACAGGTCAAGGTCACAATGACCTTATTTTGGTACGCGACACACCGCTATCCCAAGATGTATTTTGGTACGCGACACACCGCTATCCCAAGATGTACTCAAATTCCAAGTTTGGTATCTCTATGTGTTAAAGTATTGAAAATACGGTCCGGACAAGCATTTCCTATGAAAGAGGTCACAGGTCAAGGTCACAGTGACCTTATTTTGGTACGCGACACACCAATATCCCAAGATGTATCCACATACCAAGTATCTCAAAGTCTTATAGTATTGAAAATATGACCCGGACAAGCATTTCGGAAGGACGGACGGACAGGGTGCAAACCTAGTCCCCCCACCCACCCCCACACCCCTGGGACCGTTGGGGACTAATAAAGGCTCTTGACGTCACAAACACAAAAATGGTTGACAATAGGGCTACCGCCTTGGAACGGTCAGTGGCAATAAATGCCGCTGGGAGTTTAAACCAGGTTCTAGGGTGCACCAACCCTCACACTTACCCTACTGTCATCCCAATAAGACGGGTCATGCAGTGTAAATAAATAAATCCATGAACTATTCTCTAACCAACAAGGCAGCATTAATAAGGATATAAGTAAAACACAAAGATGCTCGTGTATACATAAATACAAAAAAACAATAGCATAGAAAGCCACAAAGAAGGTACTCAATGACTTGGCAGAAGCCAGAGCAACAAGAGAATAAATCATTGAGGACACGACAAGACAAGAATGCAGAAAAACATCAAACGTCACCTTCCTTTTTGGGCTTTAGGGAGACGTCATCGTAAGGTCCACAGTTTGTCCGGTCATTGCACAATTAAAGATGAAAGCTTTGTGGCAAACTGTAAATGGGTCCACGGCCAAGCATGCAGTACGTTGCAAAATGATAGGGTCATACTTAACCTCTTTAACAAGTTTAACAAAGATAGTATGAAAGAGATAAAACCTAGTTTAAATGGGCATTTTATTTATTTTGATTTTATATGTTTCAAAATTATAATCTAAATGTAAACAAAATACTGTTTAATTATAAGTTATGTGTATATATGAAGTTTGGGAACAATCCATCCAAAACTGTTGGAGAAATGGAAGCAATAAAAATGTGTTACAGGACTTTATACAATATTACAGAAGACAATTCTAAGTCAAACAAAGGGTCATACTTATGTAATAAATTAGGCAATGAACAATCGGTGATGTAGAGGTTGTTATTGTATAAGTATTGCATTTGTATAACAGGAGTTTTTTGTAACCTAATTTAAAGCTGAACAATTCTGAACTATGTCATTTATACAAATATATATTTACATTATGTGAAAATTGACTACCATTGACATATTGTAAATTGTGTACTGATGGGCCTTTTGTATGAAAATAAACTAAAAACTATATGCAACACACCATTCGAAACTGTTTAAGAAAAATGTATTACGGGACATTATTCAATATTAGAGTGGAACATTCCAAATTAAAAGCAGAATCGAAAACCTTTGACATCACGTGTGCACTGTATGCCAAGTGTAGCAACAATCTATGAAAACTTTTCAAGTGAAAGCCACATACATTGCATTACACAATATCAAAGAGAGAGAAAAGCGAAACATTTAAGGTTCATACTTCAGTAATAAATTAGGCAATCAACAATGTGTGATGTAGAGGAACATAATGTCATGAATTGTTTTTGTTATAAGTATAAGTAGTATTCGAAACCGTTTGAAATGTGTTACGCGACGTACAACATATTAATGAGTGGAAAATTCCAAGTCAAATAAAGGGCCATAATTCTGTAATAATTTAGGCTGCCAACAAAGTGTGATGTGAAGGGGCACAATGTCATCAATTTGTATGCGTATATGAAGTTTGTGAACAATCCATTGGAAGCTGTTCGAGGAAATACAAATGTGTTACACGCCGCCATGTGACGCGATGGACGCGGCGGGATGCCATGTGACGTGACGGGACGCGGCGAGATGCGGCGCTAAATGACATTACGTACAGCGTGATCCTTGTATAGCTCCCACTTCACTTTGTGAAACGTGAGTATAATTACAATACGACGTGTTATATGTATGCCAAGCAAGAAAACATACATTATATGTAGGACCCGGACATTGAATCTGGAAAATGTACAAATGAGGTGGTGGTGGAGGTGGGGCGGTGGTGTAAGGTAAGCCGTGTACATGTACAGACACCGCACACGTGACAGTTGTATTGCTGCACTAACTTAGTATGAGATCACTTCAGAAAATACTGTGCTCTATAAGTGGAATGTCGCATTTACCCCCGAAAAGAAAAACTGAATTGAATTAAATTGGGTTTTACGGCGCACCAACACATGAACAGGTGATATGGCGCCTAACAGGATTGAACATGCCAGGCTCATCCTCCATTTACATCAAGATACAATATGGAGAATGGGCCTAGAACCTTCTAACCTGCAGAACTGCAGAGTTGCTGCAAATTCTATAGTAGGGAGCCACGTTTCCACGTTTGCATAAGTGGTGTCATGATGAAGACCTTGAATGAGCATAAATAGACAGATTTGAGCAGCGTGGCGTATGCATACTTCTCCAAAAACAAGAATGAGTGGAATGCGACAAGGAATTGTGTTTCGTTCCAGTATGTCTTTCCATATAACCTACCCACACACCAAGATTCACTTCAATATCTCACTCCTAACTGAAGTTATTGTCCAGAAAATCATGTTTCTATTTTAGTAACAGTGACATTACCTTGACCCGAGTGACCTCTAATGCAATTTCCAAAGTTCCCTTTCCACATAAGTTGCCTACACTTCAAGTATCGTTGCAATATCTCATTCCTTATTAGATATAACCCATAATCCATTTTTTATTTTTCAAATGCAATCCCATATCAGATACCTACTAAAGTTATTAAGCCCAAAAAACAGCTTCATTTCCGTATACACTACATAGACAGCAAGTTTCATCTGATATCAGTAATCACATTCTTAAAGAGTTATTTTTAGTAACACTGTCCTTGACCTTGACCCCAGTCATCAAATGCAATCTCAAGCTTCCTTTCAATATAAGCTACTGTAAGTTTCGTTCCAGTGTCTTATTCCGAACTAAGTTATTGAGTGGATACCATTTTTCTAGTTTTAGTAACAGCGACCATGACCTTGACCCCAGTGCCCTCAAATGCAATTACAAGCTTCCTTTCCATATTAGCCTAATAAACTGGCTCCTATGCAGTTTTTTTTTATTATTCTGACGCTCTATGTAAATGCATACAAATTCTTTTCAACCTGTGCATATATAATATACAAACGATGCTGTTTAAAGGCGTGGTCCAGTCGTTAATTTAGCAACAATCAATACACGTTGATGCTCGGCAATACGAAAAATTTGAAAAGAGCATTAAACGTGTATTTTAACAAACTATTTCCATATAAGCTACCTACACAGTGAGTTTCGTCACAATATCTCATTCCTAACGAAGGTTATTGAGCGGAAACTGTTTTTTTTATTTCTAATAACAGCGACCTTGACCCCAGTGACCTCAAATGCAATCCCAAGCTTCCTTTCCATATAAGCTAGCTATAGAGCAAATTTATTATCTAAAGTTATTAAGCGGAAACCATGAGTTTGATGCCGCCCGCCCGCCAAACGCATTCGCCAATCTAATAATCCGACTTTTCCAAAGGAAAACCTAGTTAAAAATCTGCTCCATAATTCATGAAGGATTGCACCCTCTGTCTTCAAACTTTATATTTAGCTTTACATATAGATTGTCCTTTTTGAAATAAGCAAATGACAGGCGACACAAATGTTTTGTGGAAAAATCTTCCAGTTACATTTAAATTGTGTAAAATGGGGTTTACAATAAATATTATAAAACACGTTTTTACTGTCAAGATTAAAATTTAATTATCATTTACAAAAGTGTTAACAATTACAGTATGTACAAACAACTAACCACTAACAAATATTACTCTACATAAAAAACATGCATAGGTTTCTTCCTTTTTACACGGTCTATTTTATTAATTTTAATGCCTAAATAAAAACAGAAAGGTGATTTCATTATACAAATACATATGGTCTTATATACTAGTAATAAAAATGGCCTGGTAAAGAGTTCCTAATATGGTTTCAAGATGCAATAAATAAGATTATCAGCAGGTACGCGACTACACTGATACTGTTTAATAAAGGGAGTTAATTTGTCTTTTTATAAAACAAAGACTATAAATTGACACAGTTAATTTGTCTCTTGCTATATAATTAAAAGAAGGAATTTGTACAGGGAATCAACATTTAACATTAAAGGGACACTGTCCGTAAGCAAAGCATACAGAGCATAAGTAAATAACTATGACTTTTATTCAGTGAAATGTATACATGGAAACATGAGCACCCAAATAAGTATGTAGTGTTCTAACAGACCTCCGCAGTCTTTCATATACACAAAGAAGAGAAACAGCTGTATATTATTCTACGATAAAATACAGCTGTTCCATTAATTTCCCGTGTATATTTCATCCGTTGGAAGCGCCGCATTACATGACGTCACTTGGTAAATATACGTCACTAAGACAAACTCAACAGTAATTTTAATGAAATGTTAATTACAACAAACTTGCCATGCTCCCAATCCGTGCACCCATCATATGCATCAGTACATATAACATTAATAAGCATCTTGAACAAGCTGAGAACATTTGACGTCATACAGCGCAAGCTATATGACGTAAGCAATGACTTAATTGTTTGTCACGTGACTACTAGTGTATTGAAACGCAGAACTTTGCATATGGGGGCGCCCAATGGAACAGCCTGTAAACATTGCAGCCCGATTACCTTGACCTCCGAGATAATATATAGTGCCCCAACAATAGCGTAAACAATGGGGTTATTGTTGTGTTAGAATCAAAATAATAAATACGTACCTACCTGTATTTTATCGGTGAATAAAATACAGTTTAACTAATTTAATTACTACGCATCCAAACTCCTAACTATATTTTATTCACTGATAAAACACAGGTACGTATTTATTATTTCTTAAAAATAAATAGGCTATTAAAGGGACACATGGCAATCTTGAAGTATTTGAAATGGGTGTCTCGATTTATATATCCAGTATCATTTTTGCTTTTACCCTGGTTACATTTAAATAAATCAAATTTTAAGTATTCACTATTTCGTCTTATTATACTATAAGTTTTAATATATTACTGGTGCAATAATATAAAACAAGAGGTCAATGACCTTGAAGCTCTACTGATTGATTTTGATTTCAGGAAGTAGTCGCTACAGACTTGTTTTTTGAGACCGTGGCGGCCATCTTGAATTTCCGGCCGACCTGAAATGTTGCTAGGATCAATTAGACATTAAGAGCAACATTCCTGTGAAGTTGCATGAAAATCCGTCAAGTAGTTTCAGAGGAGTAGTCGCTACAAGTTTTCATTATATAACTCTATGTAAACAAAGATGGCCGCTGCAGCCATGTTTAACGTCAAATCAAAACGATTTTCGACAAGGACCAACATCATGTCATACTGATCATTTTAGAAAAAGTCCCATATCAATATCTCTTATTGTTTTGAAGAAGTAGTCGCTACAAACTTATTTATTTTAAATCTATTTTTAGCTGTGGCGGCCATCTTGAATTTCCGGCTGACCTGAAATTTTTCTAGGATCAACTAGACATCAAGAGCAACATTCCTGTGAAGTTTCATGAACATCCATCAAGTAGTTTCAGAGTAGTCGCTACAAGTTTTTACTATATAAATCTATGTAACCAAAGATGGCCACTGGCAGCCATGTTTAACGTCGAATCAAAATAATTTTCCACAAGGAATAACATCATGTCATGCTGATCATTTTAGAAAAAGTCCCATATCAATATCACTTATAGTTTTCAAGAAGTAGTCGCTACAAACTTGTTTTTTAAAAATCTATTTTTAGCTGTGACGGCCATCTTGAATTTCCGGCCGACCTGAAATTTTTCTAGGATCAATTAGACATCAAGAGCAACATTCCTGTAAAGTTTCATGACAATCCGCCAAGTAGTTTCAGAGGAGTAGTCGCTACAAGTTTTTACTATATAAATCTATGTAAACAAAGATGGCCGCTGGCAGCCATGTTTAACGTTGAATCAAAACGATTTTTGACAAGGATCAACATCATCTCATGCTGATCATTTTAGAAAAAGTCCCATATCAATATCACTTATAGTTTTCAAGAAGTAGTCGCTACAAACTTGTATTTTAAAACTCTATTTTTAGCTTTGGCGGCCATCTTGGATTTCACATCAACATGAATTTTTGCTAGGATCAACTAGACTTTATGGGCAACATTTCTGTAAAGTTTCATGAATATCCATCTAGTAGTTTCAGAGGAGTTGTCGCTACAAATAAAAGTTTACGGACAGACGGACGCCGCACCACGGCATAAGCTCTGCTGATCTCTGATCAGATCATCAGTAGAGCTAAAAATAATATGCAAAAACAAATGGCTTAATATAATTCTTATAATTAACATTAATGATTGAACAAATGCAATTTATGTAGAAAAACTAACGGGACCCGGCTAGTTTTTAAAACATCAAGATTGCCATGTGTCCCTTTAATTTGAAATAAAAAGTTTTTATTTATTGTTTGTAAACATCGCTGGGACTGCAATATCTACATTTCTGTTGCTCACGTGATATCCTTTAGCGCATTAGGTTTTGATGACAGTGTGTCACATAACTGTCTCGTGAAGCTCAATCGGGAACGTGTTCATCTTGCCCGCAAGTGTTATTTTAGTGTGGGCTTCAAGTTCAATCCAACATTAATTGTTCCACTACTGAATTCCATCAAAACATCTTGTTACTATTTAGATTATATCCAGTAATGGTAGCTGTGTACTGTTTGTCAACATAATTATGTCATGTTGTATAAGCTTAAAGTTACAGTTAATACAACTTTAATATTGGTAAAATGTATTTACCCCCCACCCCCCACCCCACACCCAACACATTCTTTCATACGAACACCCAAAAATAATCACAAGTATACCATGGGCAGCTTCATAGTTGACCTTCTCTTACAGAAAGAAATACACAAAGAGAGATAAAAACAGTATTACTCATTGTTGTACATAAGCTTTGTGAACAAACAATTACACCGTTTTGCTGGCATAGAATCAGTATGCACAGATTTTGAGCTGCGCTGGTGAGATGTGAGCATGCCAAAAAACAAAATAAAATTTTACGCTTATCTGAACAATAGTTATATGCATATTTTATCAGTAAACTTATATGTACATGCAAAGTGTGCAATAAGTTAGCGATGCTCTTCGAATAGAAGATATTCAATACTGAGTTTTGACTCCCGACAAAAATATCATCACGTGAAAACTTGAAAAAAATATGCCTTTAAACAAACTCACTGTCGACTGCTGTTCAAAAATGAGGAAGCAGTTTCAGAACGACTTAATTGAACTAAATATAACAGATGGCGTTACACATTCTTTATCTGTACAAGTACTACAACGAATAAATAAATATACAACAAGATATGAGCCTGTGGACACAAATTCACCAGATTTCAGCTATCAGTTGAAATAGTCACCATTAAATAATAAAAGAAAAAGAACTAAAACATTTAAACTTCCTTTCTAAAACTGTATTGTTATTGGAAAAATCCATTACTATAAATGAAACTGATATCAATCGTATATGTATAATGTTACTAACATTGTGAAAGACATATTCCATTTTTCTCTAGAACGCAAACTACTGTGCCAACTCTAGGACGACTCCCTTGGTAGAGTAGCGGAGGGACGATAAACATTAGCATCACACACACACACACATTCTCTCTCTTATTATCAGGCATTGCTATATGGAAGTAAAAAATAAATAAATAGAATACTTATGCTGAACAAATACTTCTAAAGAGGGTAAGTCAGGATTTTTCTTCTAAAATTGTAAAACTGTTCCAATTCAAGATAAAATCCAAATATGGTGTTAGCACTATGTTGTTTAGGTCTAAATATTTGATTCACTACAGATTTTGAATGGAATAGGGCAAAAAAATACTTATATTAACCCTTAACTCGCTACATATATATAATGGACTGTTCTTTATTTGAATAGCACTGATTAAGATTGCTTAAAATTGCTAAAAACAGATTTCATTCGTACAAATATGTATGATTTTGTCTGAAAACAGATCGGGAATCTATTGAATTTGAGTGTGCTTCTATTGTTCAATGGCACGATATTTTCGTGAAATTTATTTATTGTGCAACGTCAATATTGATCTGTGCTATTAAGACCATTCCATTTATGTGACAAAGAGGTGTTTTGAGGTAAATTACTGATCAGCAGCCAGACATTGTAAACCCTAATCAGCCCACGAGTTACTTACTCGCAGTCTGATCTGGGTTTACAATGGACGCAAAGGCTATTATAGTCGTGCTTAGCGGGTTAAGGGTTAACCCTGGTGCTCACTTATGTGTTTTGACATACATGCATTATTGTGAAAATTAATTTTCTTGTAAATAAGGGGTCATTTTAAGGCTCATTCATTATGTTTTGGCCCTTTAGAATAGAAAATATCACGATTTGTCAATTTTTATCTAGAATCCCCAAGAAAAGCCTGATGTTCCCTCTTTCAGGTGTATCTGACAGCTATGAAAAGTACAGATTTGATAAGATTTAAATATACCTACACACACTAGTAATAAACTACATCACAGAAACTTTGACGGCAGGAGAAACAAGGCTTGGTGTGCTGGAGACTATGACTTAAGATTTTGTCCTCGATGTACATAGCTGTTCCCTTTTAATAGTATCATGGTTCAAATCATATACAGTAAAGCACATTCCTAATTTTGCTCTTATCTTAATTTATAAGTCGGTATATATACGACTGAAAGTATTCTATGCCGCTAACGGCTATTCCATTAAAACATGCATGTTGTTTTTTTTTAGGAAGGCATTTTAGATATTGAACACCCACACAGATGCAAAATAGAGTTTAAAGAACCAAATTTCGGGAAAAAGGGTTCACCAATAGATGTTTATTAAATTGCCTTCCTGGGGTCCAAGGTATGTTTTAATGGAAAAGCCCTAAATTAACAAAACAATTGATGCACTATATTTGACGTAGTCGTATAAGAAAAGTTATTACTCTCATCAGAAACTAAACCTGTTTGAAGGTCTCATTCAGCCAAAAATTTTGACGGTTAAACCATCCGTCTGATATAAACATGATTAAAAGTGACACACAGCAGCTTGAAGTATTGCAGACAAATCATGCAAGTAAAATTCTCCAGCACGAAGCCTTGTCCAGTGTAGTCCTCACAAATATACATGTGCAGACAAATCGTGCAAGTAAAATTCTCCAGCACGAAGCCTTGTCCAGTGTAGTCCTCACAAATATACATGTGCAGACAAATCGTGCAAGTAAAATTCTCCAGCACGAAGCCTTGTCCAGTGTAGTCCTCATGAATGGTCAAGAAGCTGTATTTCTTGTACACGAAGCGAGCACTCGTGCATAGTCAGCGTTTCTGTGGCCGCAAGCAACTCACGACTCCTGCAAAAATAAATTATTAAAATTCAATTTCTTGAGCAAAATGATACGTTGTATATTAATGCTATAAAATTTACAAACCAGGAACCAACCACCTATCTGCCAGGAAGCAACCAAACAGCTGCCAGGAAGCAACCACCCATCTGCCAGGAACCAACCACCCACAGCTGCAGACTGACACAAAATGCCACTGCAACATTGTTGGGACAGTGTTTTAAAACATGTGTGGTCTCATATGACTTTTTTCACAGTCGTTCAAGTCAGTCAGAAAAAATCACAGATGAAATTTGTCATATCTGCAGTTACGCGATCTATCTTTATTACAGTTCTATGAATGAAATATCAGGATTTCTCAGTAAAAAAGAATTCATAATTGCTTAATATTAATAACTAACCCTGAACACAATAATAAGTAACTGTGATGTTGAGTCATGACGTCAATAAAGTGTTGCTAACATCGACACCGATAATGTTCAATAAAGCGAAACATTTCAGTTAAAATCGTACATTAACTTTATATTTAAAATGTAATCAATAGATTATTTAACTGCTGGGTTCGATTATAGGGAAGTCTTTTACTCGATGGTGGGCATGTTTTGGTTTTTCACTCACTTGCATCTGCTTGTTCGTGAACCACACATCTACCGTCTCATAAAGGATTTCCCTATAATTCATTCCAGCAGTTACATAATGTCTATATATTCAACACTAAAAGACAAAGTGAACTGATCCTGTAGCTACTAAGGAAACGCAACAAACTGACACAAAATTTCATCCAAATCCTTTACATAGTGACCAATACATGACTTACTTTTTCAATTCATTCTCCATTCCGTTCACTGCTGTTTCCATGGATACAAGGGCGTTTGCCATGTCCGCTATATTTGGCGTGTCCTGCCTTGTCGTGGCGCTGATCTCTCCCAACAGGCGCTCACTCTCCAGTAGCTGGGCCTCCAGCTTGGCTGGTGAAATAAACAAGTATTTAATTTTGTACGCTATGTGGAACACCTACATGATGCTTTGTCAAAGACAGACATTTAATACACCAATAAGTCAAATACATCTAGATAGCACGTCTTCAGATGGAAAGGCATATGTCTGTGTCACATATGTTTAAAAATAATTCGGTTTAGCCAAGTGCAATTACATAAGTTCTCTTATTCTTTGAAAAATAGAGCCCTACCCCACAAATAAAGCCCTACCCCACAAATAGAGCCCCCACCTCCACCCTTGACCCTTTAGATTAAGGAGTAGATTTGTGAGTTATCACCTTGTAACTGGTCTTCATCACTTGGTAGGTGGATATCCTTAGTAGGGATCTGGTGCCGTGTAGTGTCGAGGGCCTGTGCCAAACATCGGTACTGTTTCTGTAATGACGGTAAACTGTTGGTCACTGGACCCAGACACTGTCTCTGTAATAAACATAACACACTTAATATACTAAGCTGAATATAAACACATATAGAATACAATATGGTCACAACCAGCAAAAAGAACCCATAGAATCCAGCGTAATCATAAGTTATACCCTCAACTGGTCTTGACCTCTATTTCAGAGAAAGTATGTCACAGCGATGAAAATACCATGCCAGGTGGGTAACAAGAACATTCTGATGCAGTTTGGTTAATATGCCCGAGCGATTAATATCCCACGCTTAAAAGTCAAGATAGGACTTATCCACTGATAAATGCTTGCACACACTTTAATACACCGAATGCAAAAGTGAACTCTGAATAAAACTCCCCAAGCAAGATCAACAATAAACATATTATTGGATTGAAATACACACTCAGGGCATGTCATATTTAGGATCAGGAAGCATCAAACGTGCTGTTGAGGCAGAAATACAAATAAGGGCTATTCCATTAAAAAATACCGGGGACCCCAGGAAGGCAATTTAACAAACATTTACAGGTGAATCCTATTTTCTGAAATTTGGTTCTTTAAACTAAATTTTGCATCCATGGATAGGTGTTCAATTTCAAAAGTGCCTTCCTGGGGTCCCATGTATGTTTAAATGGGATAGCCCTAATTGTAATCACTGTAAATCAGACCCTTTTCAATACACTATATATATTTTAAGAAAACAACCTTTTATTGAAACTATAAAACTCTTCAGAAAGTTTAAAAATCACAAAAAACTTAACTTTTACCAAGGTATATAATTGGTATAATAGCGACACTCATAGGGCTTTTCATTAAAAAATACCCGGGATCCCAGAAAGGCGATTTAACAAACATCTACGGGTGAACCCTATTTTCTGAAATTTGGTTCTTTAAACTCAATTTTGCATCCTTGGGTAGGTGTTCAATTTCAGAAGTGCCTTCCTTGGGTCCCATGTATGTTTAAATGGAATAGCCCATAACACTTACCTGCACTTCTGCAAGGTTGTCTGTCATATTGGTGTGTTTCAGGCGGGTATAATGCTGCTCTTTCTCTGCTTTTGTTTTCCGCAACTTCTCTACCTCTTCATATAACCCATAGATTTGAGACTGCAAACATGATAAACATATGATAAATGTATGTTGAAAAGAAACATTTTTTGGGGTTCTCAAATCAATATATACATAAAGCATATTTGGAGAACAGTATTATACTCTTTACTTTCTAACTGTCATTCATTGATACAATTTGCATTCATTTAGATATATAATAAAACATACAATCATCACATCTGAAATAAATGCTAACACTGACCATTGCCTGTTTTTCTTGTTCATGGAAGGTTTTCTTTGTCTTTGCCTCTAAAAATGTCCACTGTAGATCGTACATCCACAACAGATCCAAGTGTTGCTGTAACGCCTTGGCGTCTAATTTCTACAAGTGAAAGGGCTCTGTATTAGAAACTATTAAATGGCAAATCTTGAATTTGTGTTTGCATTCATGACAGCTGTACACACAAAAACAAACATATTTTCCAAAAAGGGGCTCAGTTCTGTAAACATTATGTCTAAATATTATGTCAATTGTTTAAAGTCCTTATCCTGCCATCGACAATACATGTACACCATTTTTAACTCTACTGACGACGAGGTATATATACAATTGACATATTTTGAGAATCCAAACTCTATAGATACAATATAAACGGCATTAACCAGCCAGGCCAAACCATAGAATTGAAGCGCCGAATTAAACTCAAAATTTATTTAACGCATGGGTATCTTAAGCACTTGTGAATAAGCCTATACTTTTCATCATCACATATATATATAATTATATGAAGTGTAATTTTGCTCTTATTTAGTGGGTTAGTATCTTTAACTCGTAACCCGCTAAGCTCGACTATAATAGCCTTTGCGTCCATTGTATACTCAGATCAGCCTGCGAAGGCTGATCAGGGTTTACAATGTCCAGCTGCTGATCAGTCATTTCCCCCCAAAACACCCCTTTGTCACATAAATGAAACGGTCTTAATTCAAAGAAAGAACAGTCCATTATATAAATGTAGTGGGTTAAAAGTATTCAAAACAGGTCATCCAATATGAAACTAACATACAAATACACTCAATTTAATTACCCAATTAAAGTAGTTTCTGGGTAACTTCTACTGTTAACAAAGATTGATTTTTTTCGACAGCATACATATTCTTGGTATGGGTATAACATATTAGTATGTGTAGTATATGTGGATGCATGGATGATACCGACTGCTGCAAACATGCCTCACCTGTTTAGGTTTTGATGAGATTGTTGACTGGTTGTAAATGGAGACATTAGACAATATGGACTGGCCCATCAGTTCATCCCTGAGATCATGCTTCAGACGTGACCGTGTCTTACTGCTGCACACTGTGGATGGCTGTAGTCTGGAATGGTCTCCTGTTGGTGGAATAAAAAGAAAGTTGGAAACACAAATTTACGAAATTGCTTTAAAAATATACTGTTATACGACTATCCTTCAACTGACATGTACTTGCTTCATACTGAAGAAAATGCTTACTGCATTGTAAAACTTGAACGGGGGAGTTGGGTTGAAGCATGTGTGTGTTTGTGTGTGTGTGTATGTGCGGGAGGGATATAACTGAATTCAGTTTTATAGGCGCACCAACAGCTATTAAAGGTCATATGACGACTTTCTAGCTTCCACTGGTGGGAGAAGGCCCCAGGTGCCTATGCAGACAATTTTCATGCATGCCTGCAAGCCTACTGGATAGCTTCCTCACATAAAGATTCCTGGTCCCATGAGAGATGAGAGATCGAACCCCCCAGCGGTGAGGGGCAAGTGATTTCAAGTCAGAGACTCTAACCACTCAGCCACGGAAGCCATTGACCTCTATAACATCTACCGTACTGTACTTTTCACCAGCCCCAGAGAACATTTTATCATAGATTAAAATATTCAACATTAAGCATTTTATTCAAACTTTGCAGAAAATAAGACTTGTTTCTAACCCTTTTCAAACAAAAACAATTTTAAAACTTTTTGTTGTTGCTAATAATGAATTACATATCTATACCTGCCAATAATGATGCTTCAGGATGTATGGCCGATGCATCAATGTCCATTTCATGTGTAAACATTGACCCGTCCATCGTTGGAGTGGACGTCTTTCCTCCCGTGGATGTAATAGACTGGTTATCCGGTGTGCGTGGACGTTCATGATCTTGCAGTTTTGAGATTACCCTGGCTTCTGCAGACCGTACTTTTTTGGCAGTTTTTCTTACTGACGGTGTGGCATCCATGCTTCGACTGACTTTATTAGTTTTGTCATTAGCGGACTACAATGAAAAGAAACTGACATAAAAGTAGACATTATAAAGCAATTAAAAGGTTCCTTAAACAAGAGCATCGCAAGCAGGTGCAGATGCTCATCTGTGTAGAGTAAATCCGAATAACATTATTTCAGCAGAAATTAAGTTAAATATAAATCTTGAATACAAAAAAGTCCATTAAAGAAACTAACCCATCAAATAACAGCAAAATTACACTACAAAAGCAATTATCAAACTCTATCAGGTATTCAGGTCATATTATAATGTATATGTACCGATTAAAAGGATAAGTTTATTCACAGGTTCTTAAAATAGCTGTGACTGAATGTGCATAAAATGAATTATGAGTTGGTAATTCGACACTCCAGTTTTGAGGATTAGCCTGGCTGGCTGAAGCCGCTGATATTGTGTCTACAAAGTTTGGATTTTTAAAACATTTAAGTTATATATATATATAGCTCGTTGTCTTTAGGTCAAGGTCAGTTAGTGACTTACTTTTGGTATTGGCATTCCTAACCCCTACCACTGCCTTAATTTTTATTTGTTGGTTAAACAAGAAATGTCACCAGTAAGTGACAAATGCCCCCGAAATGTTAAGACTCATTTGACCCTTGTTTGCTATTTGGTTGCGAAAGGGAAAAAATGGCCAGAGGAGGCCCTGTATTTCTATCCTATCTTCTACAATAATAGTTTTTTTTTACCTTGACCTACATTGAAATCCACGTGTGACCTTGACCTTTGAGGAACGGACCCGATTCTTGAATATAACATACCTTCTCATTATGGTTAACATGTATGTGAAGTTTCATGGAAATTCCTTCAGTTCTTTGAAAATTATAGCTGAGACATGTTTTTTCGGACGGAAGAACGAATGGACGAGCAATTACTGTAGGCTTTCAAATTGACAAATGTCGTTTCCAAGGAAATGCCAAAATATTGAATTAGAAAGATGTATATATCAAGAGGTCTTGAAGAATTAGTAATCCACCGACCTTATCCATTCTGGCAGACAGCGAGGCCTTGGCTTTGGACTCGGTCAACTGCATATATCTGGACTGGATTACTCTACCTGCAACCAAAAATGGTCAACATATGTAAGGAACAGGTTTGAAATTTGGGACAGTTGCCGTCACTTGCCATCACCATCACTGAAAGGATATGTTTAAGACATGCAGCAAGTTGAGTAATGCACAATGCAGAAATTTGTTGCTGTAGTTTGTAGTGTGTTTGTGAGGGAAGGCTGGCGAGGGATATATTATATCTGTTTAATAGTTTGACATACCAGCATGTACGGGTTGGTTGAATGGTGGTTGAACCGTGTTTTACATCATTTTCAGCATGTTTAAGGCTATTTATGAGCCTTCTTTTTTTTTGAAGTGGTGGAGGCCGACCACCCACTTTTTCCTGAGTAGAACCAGTACCGATACACCTGCAGCTATCCGTAAGAATCGACACTTTTTCACTTACATCTCGAGCTCACAGTGTGACTGGAGCATGTATGGGTATAAATTGAAACGTTGGTAAACTTTAATCATGAAGCCAGTCTCATACTTAGGTATAACACCAGCAGGCATAGGAGTTTTTAAAAGATTCTTTAAAGGGACACATGGCAATCTTGATTTTTTAAAAACTCGCGGCGTCCCGTTAGTTTTTCTAAATAACATGCATTATTTCAATCATTAATAATAATTATAAGAATAGTATAAACCGAATTATTTTTTTTGTATATTACTGACTTCTGATAATACTGCACCAATAATACATTTCAATATTTGGTAAATAACATAGAAAACTGAAAAAAACAGCATTTTTATTTAATGATATGCAAGCCGGTTTAAAGTCAAAATGTTCCTTGATAAATAAGTAGACATGCTAATATTGATGCTTGATAAAAACATCAAGATTGCCGTGTGTCCCTTTAAGGTTAATTTAAATCAATTACCTACCTTTCTTCTTTTTCGCAGTTTCAGGTTTCTTTTGTAAATCCTTTTTGGTAGAAGATGGCATTCTGAAATTTAAGTCAGATACATAGAGAACACATTTAAGAATCCACACTGATGTTTAAAAGGCTTCATAAGGCCATAAAAATGATATGAACTAAATTGTGAGTGGTACATAGAGAATCTTACATGAGAGCTTATTTATTATTGAATTTATTAAACAAGATGGCACAGTTTGCCAAGCAACATATAATTTAGGCGAATGAGTTCAATTCAATAACTAGAAGGGTGTTCCATGGAACACTTGTGTTGCCAGCCATGTGCTAGGTCACGTTGCAGGTTAGTTTTATGAAAAGGGGCACAACTCTGCCAAAATGAAATTCAGACTTATTGGACATGTGTAACGACATTCCACGGATACGATGAAGATGTGTGTGAAGTTTCAGGAACTTAGGTCAAATACTTTTGAAGTTATGGCCAAGGTCAGGCTGCAAGTTAAAGTGAAGCGACGGACGACGACGGATGACAAAGTGATCCCGAAGTGTCTGCCATGCTATGCAGGCAACACAATAAATAAGCACAAATGTGAGATTTTAATGTATATCATATAAAATTAACATCATAACGTCACATAAGGCCAAATAAAATAATATGTGTGTTTCCTGTTACATTGAAAAAAAAGATAGGGTAGGTAGGTAGGTGAAATCTTTTTTTTTTGGTTTTACTTTTTATTGCCAATTTAGTAGGGTAGGTATGGAATTTTTTTTGATTTTTTTTTGTCCGACAATAAAACTCCTCGTGATATAGAGCAAGTTCACACTCTTTAATATCACCTACTTTGCGACATATTTTGTATAACCTTAATAAATGGTGCTGAAACTGGTGCCGGACAATTCCTGCCTCGTCTTGTGTTCTATATCACTAGGTATATTACACATGTTCTATATCACTATGTATATTACACATGTTCTATATCACTATGTATATTACATTACATTGAAATGTCAAAGGTCAAATATAAATCAAACAAATCGAAGCGCCGTTTTATAAAACATCCTTTAATAACTTTAATTTTTGTGAATTCTGTAAATATTTTATTGCCAAGAAAGGTGCAAGGATATGCATTTGAACTTAAAAAACTACTATTCCATTTTACAATAATGTGTCATGTCAAAGATTCAAAGTTATGAAAGGCTGTTTAATAAGTTGGGGTCCACATCTGTTAAAATGATAAGTTATTGGTGATATTATATATTATAAGTTATTGGTGTTATTATAACACTAGCTCTCTTATTTTCTGCTTCTTCGGGGTCAGATCTATAAACGTCCTTATGTAAAAAAAAAAAGGCACCCGAAGACGTCAAATAAATGAGACTACCTCAGACAGTGCATCCCCAACACACAGGCCGATTCGTAGACTGCGATGACATAAATGAAAATATACTTCTTTGCGCCATTTGTGTATTGAACATACATAAATTTTGAACATACATAAATTAATAAAGTCCGTTACTCGACAGCACAAAAATAGTATGTCAACACAAAATATAACAATGCGTAATGTCCGGTAAGTTTTGACTGAACGATAACCCAGGTTAAAATATGCGCTGTTTATGTACATTTCGCCGATTTATAAATATTTATATTATCCTCATTAAAATTATATTTCTTTGTTCTTTAAAACGTGCGTAAAACAAAATTAACAAACAACAAACACAAATAAAAAACAACGTCACCAAACACAAATAAAGTCAATTTTATTTTTGCCGATTTTTATATTTTTCACATGTTTGACCGCTAGCATTTGTTTTATTTCAGTTCGGTCTAATTAACCGGTAATCAATCAGAAGCCGGTAGCAATCAATTAAACAGTTAATCCAATGAGGTCATAATAGTCTCCACCCGCAAAAAGCATCATAAACTTCAAAGATAATCGTTAAATTATTAACACAATAGCAGCAATTAGATTACACAGTGACACCATTTATAGACAGGTTATTTCCGCCTCTGTGCCACAAGCTGTGACAGCAGCGAATTTGATTGGTCGAGAGGCGATCAAGGTCGTCAGCCAAGGTGTCAATCATTGTTATGCAGCGCGTGCTCATTATTGTGATGTTTGGGCTATCGAAAATAGGTACATGTGTATTGGATTGATGCTTGGAAGCAAATACACGCGCGTCATAAAAACGCACAGGTGGTAAATTAGCTGCGTCAGAATTGGGTCAAATTGAATTTCCATGCGTCAAAACGCGTGTGTACGCGTCTATTGAGAACCCTGAATTATCTATCAACTCAATCAAGCGCCTGCCTGACAGGTATATTCCTGAATCCATTACGGACGGGGGTCGGCTTGAATTTTTTTTATTTTTTTTTGAATGCAATAAAAACCATAGGTTCGGCGGGAATTTCTAGGGTAGGTCGGGTTACCGGAAACACACTTATTATTTTATTTGGCCTAAGGTCAGAATGCATGCGTTAACATGAAATGATTGTCATTAAGTTATACAACAAACTTATTATGATTATTTTATCATAGCCACCAAAATGCACCTTGTTTTACTGTTCTTCAGTAATACAGTGCTTTTTTTCTATATTTTGGGGAATTTTAGCTTGATTTTTCATAAACTTGGGAAACAAAACAGTCATTCATTTATTTCATAATTGTATCTTTCATACTGTGTACAGTACAACAAGATCAACAGAGGCATTTAAAAGCATTTCATATTCCATACTAGTCACATTTTTGCTACTTTTTAGTGTTCTTTCTTTTTCTTTTTTTCTTCTCAAAGTTGGGAAAAAAAGATATGTTTTGTCATTGGGAATATGACCCAATAACGGCTATAAAAACAGCCAAAAACAAAGACCAGTAATAACCGGAAAACTGTAATTTGGAATGTTGTTTCATACACATTTGGTTTGTAAACATATATAATGTAATCTATTATCGAATATGTACATGATGTATGGATTAATGGATGCAGAGAAAGTTGGTTAACCTCTGCTTACCTAGTCTTCAATTGAATTAAAGGCTGTTCAATGGCTCATCAATATATTATAGGTTATTTAGAGCCATCCCAGAGGGAGGGGAAGGATACATAGGAATCTGAGAACTTGCTCTACTCTTACTAGCGAATAAATTCTTATGATTTGTTAAAGGGGTTGATGCAATATTTTCAAACAAGGTTTATTTTAAAGGGCTCTGAAAATGTTAAAAAAAGCTGAAATAATTATCAAAATGCCATGAAAAATTAAGGTGATAATGACCTATTGAAAATTTGCAAAGAAACATAAATGGACATATTGAAAAAATGTCTTTCAAGGCAAATAAAATCACTGCAAATGAAAAATAATGATACAATTTATACATTTTACATCTGTATACTTATTTTTAATCAATTTGCAGTGATTTTCTTTGCATTAAAATGTATTTTGTCAATATGCCATATATGGTAAAAAGGCGCTATGATGTCATCTTTCCAAGATGGCGGCCTCCATTTATGTTCTTTGAAAATTTTCAAAAGATCACATCTCCTTTATTTTTCACGACATTTTTCAAGATTTTCAGAGCCCTTTTAAATAAATCGTGTCTGAAAATAGTGAATCAACCCCTTTAACATGCTCGAAGGATATACTCCAATACATGAGATCACCCAGTTACGTCCCCATCCGACAGACAAGACAAGAAAGTGTCTTGCCCTAGAACATACCGACCAAGCTCAGCGTCGACTGTGAGACTTGAACCCGAGTCCTCCTCCAGATTTTACGTCGACCAACCATGGGATTAAACACCAATAGTAAAATGCGTACAAAAGACAAACATTAATCATTCTTCTCAACTTTATATCTCGAAAATCACCATTTTCTTTCATTAATCACAGCTGCATATTTACCTTTCTTTTGTAAGATTGCTTGGTTTTGTTTTATGATTGGTAACTGTTACAACAAAATCCTTAAGTGACGACACATCATTGTCACTCGCTGTCGACAGCCTGTCTTCCTTGTCATCAAGATCAAACTTGGGCGCCTGGTGCAGAAATATTTCCGCATCCTCCGAATCATCAAAGTTTGGTTGTGGGTAGTTAGTGGGTAACGACTGTAAGACTCGACGGTCTCCAGGGGATGGGGACATGGGTATGGACTCTACAGCAGTACGTGGCTCTATATGACTCTCTGGAAGTTAAATGAGTTTCATAAATTTAAAACGGATAAAAATACACAAGTTTGCTACTAATTTATAAATAATCATTTTCAGACCAAGAGATTTGAAGTAACTGAGGTGATTTTCATATCATCATTTTATATTATCATGTTGCCGTTGAATTGACTATAGTTCTAAACTTTACCGTATAACCCTCGTATAAAGACTCACACTGTTTCATTCAGGGGTGTAAAATTCCGCTCGCCATGGCGAGTGGCATTAATGATCGGGCGAGTAGAAATTGTCAAATGGTAGTCCAACCGGGCGAGTGAATTTTTCTGCCTGTTCAATTGAAAATCTTTTGATTTCTCGGCGAATATCTCTCAAAAATTGCATAAAGAGTTTGTTTTTATGCATCTGAGATGCTTTCACGATCTGCAACACTGAAACGCATGATGTAAGTAGCAGGTGCTCGTTGCGCTAGACTGGGACTCTGCTCGCTTAAATTTATAGTAGTTTCGCCCAATAGTCAGTTCGTAATGGTATTTTATTTGCAAGTTAATGATATTTTAGATCGAATTTTGAGGATGAATATAGCGATTAAACCATGGAAAAAATATCAGCTTTGATTAAAAAATAAATTCAGATATATTGGCAAGTCGAAGAATAATTTAACACTCGTTGAATCTGGTTGAATATTAGCTGATTTTTGTAAACCAGTCTACGAGCCGAGGGTAAATGTTATTGACAACACCGGTTACTTTCGCGCGGACTGTCAAAATGTCAAAGCAAACCAGTATAAAATCGTTCTTAGCAAGTAAAAGTCAAGGGGGCGGAGATGAAAGGGTACAAGGCATGTTAGGGGACACGTGCTGACAGGGCCTAGAGGGCCAAGAGCTAGAGTGGAGTCATCTTCAGACAGTGAATAGTCATTTAGCTGACTTCTTAACTAATAAGCACTGACTTTTCAAATGGACTGAAATAGGAAAAGCTTACTGTTAATTTTAGGTGACCATTTCAAACAGTGCAGACCCAGATCAGAGAGCTACTCCAGGACACCTGATCTGGGTCTATACTCTTTGAAAATAGCACATATAAATGTGTGTGCCTCACACAGTCACTGTAAAGCATAAGTTTTGTGCCATAAATTGCAGGTCTGTAAACATACTAACTTTCAAATCTGTATGACTAGTCACTCAGCACTACAAGACTGAGCCTGTAGCTAGGATCAACATTAAAAATTACAAAAAACATGCTTTTTCAACTCTTTATTAATATTAAAGAATTCGACATATAAATTATATAAGTGGTTAATTGTGTATAAAGACATAATATTATTTCCTATCAACAACAGTTAAAAATCACCCTAAAATATAAGGGTGAGTGAAACTTTGATAAGGGCGAGTGCATTTTACAGGTCACTAGTCCTACAGGGCGAGTGGCATTCAAAAGAATTTTACACCCCTGTTCATGTTGTTTTTTTACATATTATAAGGTCAAGTTGAGAGGAATTAACATGCCAGTAGTCTGACTTGGGGTCTAGTTTAAGAAAAATACCTCCTCCCAAGAACTTCAGATTTTAAAAAAAACATTGATTCATCTAAACACCTGTTTGAAAAATATGCATGGGTTTTTAAACAGGGGTATACGATAGTTCATGTGTTTGTTTTTTAAAATCTCATATTCTGTGACAATACAGCATGAATACTGCTTCAAACATCAGTGCTTAATAACCTCTCAGACACACATAACACAACTTATATGCATGCATACCTGCTGTTTTTTCTTTACTTATGATAGGAGTTCTAGGTTTTGATTGCCTGCCTTTGTCAAACATATTTATGGTAGGTATTTTATCCACTGATACTCTTTCTTCTGTGTCTTGTTGCCTGAAAAGTATTAAAATCGTATAAACACTATTAAGATACTTTTGTGTTTTTGGAGCTGAATTATTTGAGGCAGATCTTTTCAAGATCCGAGTCGGGTTAGTGGGCTATAAAGCGAGTATAAACCAAACGAATACAAAAACACTGTCAAACACTTCATATACTTGCAAATTTCTGCCAGTAGTTGCTAAAATAAAACACACTATTAAACGATATTTCAACATGCGAGTCGTTGAAGTGCGGTATTTACTTTATTACCGCATGCATTTTCAATAAGAAAGAGTGTTCATGGGGAATGAATGCTGCATTGGACATAGAAAAATTATTTTGGACATAGAAAAAGACAGCAGCATTGTTAGAGAAGGAATTCGTGTTTTTTAGTAGTATGTATTTCATTAAAATTATCTTTGGGAGAATTTGTTCACAACTGACTGTTCTAATACTATTAAAGTTGGTATATTGGCCTTGGTCATAATGTTACTGGACAAACTGCTTTTAAAGGGGCATGAGGCAATCTTATTTCAAAACCCGCGGCATCCCAATAGTTTTTCTGCATAACTTGCATATCGATAGTGTTTCTACATAATTTGCTTAGAGCTATTCCATTAAAACATACATGGGACCCCAGGAAGGCACTTTTGAAATTGAACAACCATAGATGTTTATTAAATTGCCTTCCTGTGGTCCCAGGTATGTTTTAATGGAATAGCCCTTATTGCAAATCATTATTTATAATTTATACTTGAACAGTTCAAAGAAAATTGTACCGCGCCAATTATATTTATAAACATATAGTAGAATTACAAAGAAAAATTATTACCATTTAAATATAATTATATGCAACCAAGATTTAAAATCAAAAGGTTACTAAATTAATAAATCAATGTGTTAATTTTAATGTTTGATTACTACTTCCAGATTTTATGTGTCCTTTCAGGCCGACATATTTTGGAGTTAAAACGGTTTTGGGTCGAAATGCAAAGATTGTTTATCCATACCGTAAAGAGTGGTTAACTCTGTTTGGAGAATGGCAGACAATTTTGACTGGGGATCTATCCACTCCTATCCTGATGTCCACCTCGGACACATCTGGGTTAACTGTCTGGCGGGATGCGTCTATACACAGGACCTCGGAGGGTTTCTGGTACCAGGATCGGACATCTGTGGTCTGTCAAAACCAACAAAACATAATTGTTGAATTCAAAAATTGTGCTTTGAATTGTTGTTTTCCTTCCCGTTTTCTCATGAATGCATTTTCATTCGTTATTTTAAGATTGAGGTTCATGTTTTCAACATTCATGAAAGTATGGAATATGTTAACATGATGTCAGTTACCGGTATATAACGAGGCTGTTACGCTTTTGCACAACAAATAATGCAACATTGTGAACCAGATTTAAAGGGAATGTAGCGGCACAGCCAAACAAGTCTATTATTGAGAGTTCTGAAAAACTTGGAAAAAGGTGAAAGAATTATCAAAATCGGATGACAAACAAAAAAGACTTGACCATTTGAAGGTTGATCTAAAACGTATATGGGAGCCGCCATTTTGAGAACTATGACGTCATAATTCCAAATTACCATAATATGGAATATGGGCAAATAGCATTTAAAGCAAAGAAAATTGCTTCAAATAAAGACAAAATCCTTCACTGGTCATGTAAAAGCATCACTGCCATTAAAAATACATGTGAGCTGCTGTCATTTTTTTCTTATATATAAATCAGTAAATTTTCATACTTGTAAATATTCCGTATATTGTCATTTAGAACTGTGATGTAACAGCTTTCAAAATGGCGGCTTCCATATATCCGTTTCAACAAAACCTTTAAATGATCATACCTTCTTTGTTTATCATCTGATTTTGGTAATTCTTTCACCCTTTTACCAAGATTTTCAGTACTCTCAATAATAATTGGCTGTGTTGCTATATTCTATTTAACATGTTTAAGGTAACTTACATGCATTTTATAACACTTCTGACATCATACATGCACAGATGTACCTTTAAAGTAGTTATCCCATCAACAATAACCACATTTTAAAGCACATCAGTGTTCTCCCCCAGGTTATTAAGGCATGTTGCATTTAACATGCCTTCACAGCCAAAATGCTTATGAAATGCCTTGATTTTGAAAAAACATGCAACACATTTTAATTATTTATTTTTTGTTTAGCTAATATCAGTTTAAAACACAATATATAGAATCACTATCCTATTTCTTATATAGATTGTGTCTTTCCGACAAACTACCCATACATATAGGGGTCAGGTATAAGGATACACCCTGAAGCATATTTTCTCTGATAAAAGTGACATGCTTTGAAAAAATCCTGGGGAGAACAGTCATATATGTACACTGTTTCTAAACCTACTGGCGACAAGGTATATCATACTTAAACTTACATACCTTGAGAATCCAATATAAAACACAATATTATATACACAAACTTAAAGCAGCTATCCTGTCATCAACAGCCAAATTTTACAACATATCTACAGGCATTTATAAACTTAGTGATGACGAGGCATACTCATAACTTGCATTATACTTTGAGAATCCAAACTCTATAAACATAATATAAACAGCTTAACCAGCCAGATCAAACCCCTAAACTGGAGTGTAGAATAAAGAATTACCAGAATTCATTTTACGCATTTTTAATCTGACACGGGTATTTTAAGAACCCGTGCATATTTTAAGAACCAGTGCATATAACCTATACTTGTAATCAGCACATAAACATTATTATGACCTGAACACCTGGACAGAGTTTTGATAACAGTTTTGTAGTTTGATTTTGCCATTATTTGGCTGGTTAGTTTCTTCATCAGGAAGTATGACAACTATTACTTACATGTACATAAGATTCTTCAAAAGATATGTATGCACTAATGTGATCAAACATTAGTTCAAAGTAACAGTGTATTCGCCCCCATGCCACATTAATGTAAGATACACTTTCTCAGAGAACATGAATGGCAGACATAGCCCTCTTATGGCAGACTTAGCCCTCTAATAATTCAAACATTCGAGATACATTTTAACATGTTTTACCTTATCTTCAGCCTCACTGTCAGAAAGGTCAAGGCTACCAGCGGGAGGTCCAAGCTTGGGCGACTTGGGCTCTGTTACTTGCGGTACTGCCCTGGATAACAATATAATATAAAAGGCCTTTGGATTGGGAAATTGTAGAAAAGTAATTTTTCAAATTTTGAATGTTTTCAAATCTGTATCATTTTTAGTAAATATTTAGACTTTAATTATAAGGAGAGAAGAGGCCTTAAATGGTCTTATAACGATCGAAGAAGTGATACATGTATAACGATCGAAGAAGTGACACAACTAGGAATATTGAAGAAGTGACACATGTAGGACTATTGAAGAAGTGACACATGTATAACGATCGAAGAAGTGACACATGTAGGACTATTGAAGAAGTGACACATGTAGGAATACTGAAGAAGTGACACATGTAGGACGATTGAAGAAGTGACACATGTAGGACTATTGAAGAAGTGACACATGTAGGACTAATACTATTGAAGAAGTGACACATGTAGGACTATTGAAGAAGTGACACATGTATAACGATCGAAGAAGTGACACATGTAGGATTATTGAAGAAGTGACACATGTAGGACTATTGAATAAGTGACACATGTAGGACTATTGAAAAAGTGACACATGTATAACGATCGAAGAAGTGACACATGTAGGACTATTGAAGAAGTGACACATGTAGGACGATTGAAGAAGTGACACATGTAGGAATATTGAAGAAGTGACACATGTAGGAATACTGAAGAAGTGACACATGTAGGACGATTGAAGAAGTGACACATGTAGGATGATTGAAGAAGTGACACATGTAGGACTATTGAAGAAGTGACACATGTAGGACGATTGAAGAAGTGACACATGTAGGACTATTGAAGAAGTGACACATGTAGGACTATTGAAGAAGTGACACATGTAGGACTATTGAAGAAGTGACACATGTAGGACTATTGAAGAAGTGACACATGTAGGAATATTGAAGAAGTGACACATGTAGGAATACTGAAGAAGTGACACATGGAGGACGATTGAAGAAGTGACACATGTAGGATGATTGAAGAAGTGACACATGTAGGACTATTGAAGAAGTGACACATGTAGGAATACTGAAGAAGTGACACATGTAGGACGATTGAAGAAGTGACACATGTAGGACTATTGAAGAAGTGACACATGTAGGACTATTGAAGAAGTGACACATGTAGGACTATTGAAGAAGTGACACATGTAGGAATACTGAAGAAGTGACACATGTAGGACTATTAAAGAAGTGACACATGTAGGACTACTGAAGAAGTGACACATGTAGGACTATTGAAGAAGTGACACATGTAGGAATATTGAAGAAGTGACACATGTAGGACTATTGAAGAAGTGACACATGTAGGACGATTGAAGAAGTGACACATGTAGGAATAATGAAGAAGTGACACATGTAGGAATATTGAAGAAGTGATACATGTAGGACTATTGAAGAAGTGACACATGTAGGAATATTGAAGAAGTGACACATGTAGGACGATTGAAGAAGTGACACATGTAGGACTATTGAAGAAGTGACACATGTAGGACGATTGAAGAAGTGACACATGTAGGACGATTGAAGAAGTGACACATGTTGGACGATTGAAGAATTGATACATGTAGGACTATTGAAGAAGTGACACATGTATTCTGTCAATCTGATGCAAAATAACAAAGTATCATCTGTAAACCAGTATTAAAGAAAAATAACTTTTCTTTTGTCTATTACCCTTGATGTTCATCACTTATTTCCTTTTATAGCTTGCCCAAGTATATGTACCTCTATTTATAGCTGAACTTTAACTGTAATTTCTGGCTGTTTATAGCAGAAAAACATTTATTTTTTTTGGCCTCAAGCACAGGCTTTGCTTACCGTCTTGGTGAAAACAAAGAAGCCTCAAACTGCCCTTGTACCAATGATGTTTGATGAAGTCTTGAAACATTGCCTGATGTATTTGATACATAACTTGTATGGAGAGATGCTGCAAATATACAAGACATTATTAAATGCATACTGGTTCCAGTACTTCTCTATGATAAATTGATTATTTATAAGAGACTGTTTACTTGTATATGAAATCAGGGTTTCCCCCAGGATCATAAGGCATGTCGCATGCAACATGCCTTCCTGGAAAAGAAAGGAAAAACATGCCTTCATCAGAGCAACATGCCTTAAGATTTTCTTGTCATGAATAGCAGATTTAAAAGAAGGAAAATAGAATTTCTATGGTGATTCTTGTTCCTTTTGCACCAAAATCATAAAAGTATGTTAATTTGCCATTTTGCCATTAATAGGCACTATTTTTTTCAAGCTCAGTTTGGTAAATGTAATGTCAGAACAACATGCCTTCACAATTTTCTGGGGGAAACCCTGTGAAATGGTATAGTTCCTGCTCCAGAGAAATCACAATTGAATGAGTCAGAAACTACTACAAACCTGCCCCTGGTCCTGGGATCCCAGCATGTGTCGTACCACAATTTGTTATCAGTCTCCCTTGTGCCAACGTTTTTCTGAAGAGAAAAGCATGCAAGTTGAAAATGTAAACCATGTTCATTCCAGAGACAGTTAACATGTTAGATGGTATCATTTGCTATACTGTGTTCAATCTAGGCTGCACCATTGCGCCATGGACCCCTTTGCGATCGAAATGGCGCAATTTCTCATAAGGAATGGGCCCGCTGGACGCACTCAATCGGCGATTGTAATTTCAGTCATTTTCTCCAATTCTGCTATTTAGGCACACCGCGCGCACCTGCTGACTGTGTTGCGATCGATAAACAAGTAAATAGCAAATACAGCGTAACCCGTCTGTTGCTATGGCTTTACACTGGCTGTGTCAGCATCAATGATGAAGCAGATTTCAGATTTTTTCTTGCCGAAAACGACAAAAAAAACGAAGTCAGATGATAAACTTTGTGACGCTACTTTCTCATTGAGTCGGGTGATAGCCCTACTGTCTCTCCCGGTCCCTCAACTAGCCAAAAGACCGAACATTTAAAGAAATGTGACTTTCAACAGAAATGGTTATCCGATGATCGTGACAAAACGTGGCTTGTTTATGATAAGTTAAATTGTTTCCAAGTTTACAGTTCACTTCAAGTTCCATTTATTATACGGTAACTGCCACTGAGACATTGGAGTCAAAGCAACAAAATACATTATTTAGGTATGATTTTATTGACTTTTAGTTTTTTGTTTGGCCCCCATTTAATTACAATGGCCCCCAATTGCAAAGTCCATGGGCCCAATGTATGGCTGGCTTTCACTTTCTCAAGTTGAGCATGACAACTTGCTGCCAAGGCATTGTTTGGTCAGATATAGATGTCATTAACATTGGGAAAATTATTGTTTTGACCCACATTTAAGAGATCGTAGAACGTGTTTAAAGGGTCGTGGTCAAACCAAGAGATCACTACATGCTTGTTTCAGAAGTTAAGGGATCGCAGTGCCGCTACCATATAAATGGCTGGGGAAGAACCCAAGTTAATTCCTGACCACTTATTTATCAGTCTTTATTACTAAATGTCAGAAAAAGATGCTCACTTTTTTATTTTACATTGAATTGAAAATGCATCAATAAACCTCTGCATCCCTTCACATTTGATAATTACAAATAAATATAAGTATACTTCTTTAAAATCAGTGAAAACATATTTTTTTTATCAAACAAAAGATTTTGTCAGGACAAGTGGCAGTAGTGGGTGGCTTAAAAATTAGCGTCACTACAGTCTGCGAAATAAACGCATAGTCCGAGCCCGAGGCTATAACTTTTTCATACGGACTATCAAACTGCTACAAATACATAGTCCGAGCGGACCATTAGATAAGAAATCTTTAAAACTATTTATCTGACCTGGAAATTCCGTGAATATCAGGTTATCAGACGCTTCGGTCTATCATTGAGTAAAAGCTGGTGTTTTTCCATCGATAATTATGAGCGTCTGCGCGAATGAGACACAACGTTAGTAATTTATTCCCTAGAGGGATATGTTGAATTTTGGATATTGAATATCCAATCAGATAGCAAGGAAACCATATGCACTTTCGTAACATTGCTTGTTTCCGTAAAATCTTTCGGCCTAGTCAACCTAGTAAGCAATAGCGATTCCGTGACTGTTCGGATTTTACGGAAATCAATGGAGATTTGTTTTCAACATGGCATACTTTCTCAAATTATGGAATGAAAATGCTAAGCCTGGAGAAAAAAAAAAAAAGGATCAAAGATGTCACTGATTCTAAAAAAATGTAGTCCTTTTTTATAGAATTGGAGAAAGTACTCCATTTTGTTCAGTTTTGAAACTGTATTCACATATTTTGCTGATGTTTTACTGTTTTTAAAAGATAAAAATATCGGCTAAAGTAGTGGTAAATTCGGATGGTATGTATTTCGGACAAAATTCATTCTGAAACAGATGAAGTACCCTTTGTATTTCAAAGTACCAATTATTATAGGATCTCTTATGGGTTGTTGTTAATAGGCTTTATTAATTTAATTATAGGACAACACATTTAAAACTTATGGGGAAATGGTACTTTAGAAAGGAAGTTATTGATATATTATTTTAAGAAATCCATTTGCTTGACAGGCATTGTTTTTACAATATTTAAGCAACATTGTAGTGCCTTAAGATGCTTTAAATAGACTTTTACAACTTTAAAATGAAATTTAAGTTGGTAGGGGGTTTGAGGGTGGGGATGAGGGGGGCTGTAAGGTCTCACACCACAATTAATTTTCCCATAGGGTTACTGTACAGCCTTTTCCAACATCTGAGCTTCAAAGCAGGGCAGCAGACATTGTTGTTGGTTTAATATCTTCAGTATAGCCAAGACCAGTAATTTAAAACAATAAAATATATAAGTTAGCCAGGTTGGTTTTTTTTCTCGCTCATGTTTTGTGAACCCTATGGAAAATACAAAATTCATACACTATCTAGCTGAATATGTGGTGCTTCGGTCAAACAATTCTGAAATTTGAATGAAACCTCATATCAACATGGGATTTTCTGTATCATCTGTCTTTTACACTGCAGATGTATGCTAAAGCAAAGAAAAGACTATTTTTCAAATTAAAAATTGCCTAAAATTGAGAAAAAATAGAATTATTTTCTGTTTTCCTTTTGTCTCTAGGTCCGTGAGCTTTCAGGGGAGATAATAGAGGTGTGAGACCTGAAGAGAGTAAATATTTTTAGCAACATCATCCATTACATAACATTTAGTAGCTATGTGCAGTACCTATAAAATAAGACCATAAGCATGCTTCTATCATATTTACAAGTGAAATGATTCAGGATTATGTGATTGAGAGTAACGCGTGGATTCGACAAGTTCCCGCTGTGAAATAAAAGTCCAAAACATGTTTTCATAATATGTAGCATTTGTGTGATAACTACACCATTTGTGCCTCAATATTCATGAGATTTTTACCACAATCCCCTTTTGTCATCTGCTATCTTATAATTATGATTAAAATAATATTAGTTTATATCATGGTATCAAACATATGTATTCAATGATCAACTGCTGAAATTTTAATAGGAAAAATATCATTTCTTTCTGTATCCATGGTAACAAGATAAAAGTCTAAAGTATACCAGTCAATAGCTATGCATTTAGATTCTACATGTCAAATTAACCCCCAAATTAGCTTAGGTCTGAGTATATGAAAAGATATGAAAGTCTGAGTATCACTTGAATTTTGGCGGTATTGTGCCTTTAACATAAAAATACACAAGAAATGCCACCAAATTTAGTATTTCTGTAATATATCTGCCATTTTTCTCTCAATCTGCATGAAAATTTCCCCAAACATGATCTGTGTCACCTGCTTTCAGGAAATGCAACACAATACATAAATACTCCATATAGAATAAAAAATAATTGAAGCTGTAACTGTAACTGTTTCGGTAAAAAAAAAAAAAATCAAGAAATGCACCTATTTCGACTAGATAACAGAAATACAATAATAAGAAATTCCACCTAAACAGAACAGCAACATTATTTGTCTCTGTAATAAATATGGAGAACACCAACAGAAACTTGATAGTTGGAAGATACAACAACAACAACAACAGCAGCAGCAACAACAATCACTTATGTGATCACTGTCCAGTATGGCATACAAAGATGAGTTGTTGACAACTTTAAATTTGAGACATCAACAATATGGGAGATATCAGATATATCAGATATATCAAATTAGATATCTGCTGTCTCTGTGATATTTCCTTACAGAAACATGTGGCTTCTGACACAATGCACATGTATACACCAGAAAACATCATGTTTTTATTTATCACATGAGTTGTCATGATTACACAGCTGTCAAAAAAGTATACATACAAGCACACAAATTGCTCGAAAATGTTATTATGAGATTTATATCAAATACCTGATATGGGCATATACTGGACACAATATGTGCCATACACATTCTTCATCTGTACCAACAACTAGTTGAAATTGTCTGACAAATCATTACTTTGAAACTAAAACACAAATCAATTGAATCAAGGTGTATAACGGGCTTTAAAAAAAAGACGTCTGTGGGACTATGATGAAAAATTAGCTACTCTTCAGGTCTCACACCACAATTAATTTTCCCATAGGGTTACTGTACAGCCTTTTCCAACATCTGAGCTTCAAAGCAGGGCAGCAGACATTGTTGTTGGTTTAATATCTTCAGTATAGCCAAGACCAGTAATTTAAAACAATAAAATATATAAGTTAGCCAGGTTGGTTTTTTTTCTCGCTCATGTTTTGTGAACCCTATGGAAAATACAAAATTCATACACTATCTAGCTGAATATGTGGTGCTTCGGTCAAACAATTCTGAAATTTGAATGAAACCTCATATCAACATGGGATTTTCTGTATCATCTGTCTTTTACACTGCAGATGTATGCTAAAGCAAAGAAAAGACTATTTTTCAAATTAAAAATTGCCTAAAATTGAGAAAAAATAGAATTATTTTCTGTTTTCCTTTTGTCTCTAGGTCCGTGAGCTTTCAGGGGAGATAATAGAGGTGTGAGACCGTAAGGTACATGTGCCTAATAAACTTAAATTATCACAGTGGGATATATAATTTAATTTCAAAATTGTTTGAAAGTGCAATATATATTAAATGATGTTCATGTGTAAAAAGTGATAAAGACAAGTTCCAACCTTGCAGAATCTTAATTATAAAAGAATGATGCACGGCCTGGGGATTACCCTATCCCTAATTGCCCCATGTGGAGAAAAATAAAAACAACATGCCTTCAGAAATTTCTAGGGAGAACCCTGAGTATGAAGAAAAAGAGTAAGTTGTTTGCAAAACAATTGGTTCAGTGGGCGCCCGTTGCTAAGCCACGAAAATGATAAATTGTTTTGTAAAACTTGCCAACTACTTTCTTTTCCAACAAGTCGGTTCTTTAGTTTCGGCCTATGAAATTTCCTTTCAGACTATACCATTTTCTTAGCATGATAGTCCGAAGGACTATAAGGCTAAAAACTGTTTCGTGCAGACTGTCACTATATATTTTAAAGGAGGTCGGTGATTACTAAGACTATATATATCTATGTGTACTCAATGTGAAAAAGGACAATTTTTTCATCATTAAAATGGCCAATTGAGAATTGTTTATGTAAAAAAAATTGTAAGTTAGGGTGAGGCAAAAGCCTAAATAGGTATAATTAGGAAGACCATTACATCACTAACATACCACTTATATCGATTAGTATGTAACATAAGGCTCTTATTTATTAGGGATGTATCAGTACAACAACATAAGGGATGTATCAGTACAACATATATGTATAAAAAAAGTAGTTTTTTTGTTGTTGTTTTTTGAGATTGGGAATTTTTTTCAATATTTGGGGGGAAAAGACATCATTTTGGATTGGAAACAGTTTGGGTTTTCGGCCCTGTGGGACACCTAAAAAGCCCTGAAATAGTATGCTGTTATTTTTGTCTCTACTTTCACTTCTGTTATTTTCCTTAATGCTAACATGGAAATAAATCAGCAAGCTGATGTTTTCTGTATTCAAATCTATAAGCACTGTCATGTCTCAGCGGATCTGCTAGGATATAAAAATGTTGCAAAAAAAGAAAACTTTGTTTATTTCTTAAATTTATAAAAAAGTTCATTGTCTTTCCGTCATTCTGACTGGTGTGTATGTGTTAGCCAATCAGAAACAATATTAGTATTCGCCACTTTAACAAAATTGTAGATGAAAGTTTCTAGATTGTTGTCTTTAAAAAAAAAATCTAGTCTAAGACCCTCTCATAAAATGTACAGGACAAGTGAGAGTTACAAGATATCTATATTGCTTCAACTGGACATTTCCTGCTAACTCATGAAACTTAGATATCGCCAACTATCACCACAGACCCAGTCGATAGACAAGTTTCGAGCATCATCAAAATAAACTGACCAATCAGTGACCAGAAATCTGACAAACACCTAATTTCCGGTAGGTGATATTACTGTTAAACTTCAGGTATTTCATGCACATTTATGCAAATTGATTCAATATATGTACCTTTTAAAATTGAATCTTGAAAATTATTATCTTTTTTATTGGCCAAAGATTTTTATTTTACTATGGAACTTAAGGATAAAACCCGAGTAACACACATTTTATCACCTAGTGAAAATAATGTTACGTAAAATCTCAACATTTTGGCAATGAAAAATTATGAATATGGCGAGCCGCGATGATGGAAGACAAATTAATGTTTTCTTTTTTCTTTAAATACTCCAACACCCTCTTATGAGCATAGCGCTAGTTTTTAGAATGAGCAATTACATTCCTTAAAGAATCAGTCCTTTAATTGGAAGAAGATCTCACAAATTAGTCAAGTTTCAAGTTTCAAGTTTTATTTCATAAGCTGGGCCCAACTGGGCATGAGCATTAACAAACACAAATGAAAATAACATCAATAACAATATTTACAAAGTTGAATCATAACATAGAATATAAACACAAAATAATTTCAATTCAAGATAAAATGACTAGATGGAATGAGTTTCGTATATCAATACTGAGTAATAAATGTAAAATTAATACATCTTATACGCCTTCATTGATGATGATCGATCACGTGAAATAATCGATGTATTCTCCACTGTTCACTGTAGTGATGATACATTAAACGAATCGTTAATTCCTTGTGCTCAGCAACAATATTTCACTGCCACAACCTTCCAGACTGACGAACAAACGCGCCAACAACTAGAATGTCCCGACATCATAGCCATTCTAATGAAAGTTCAAATGGACGTATCTTACCTTGCTCAAAGGAGAAATGAAGATGCCCAGTTAATGCTAGAGCTTAAGACCGATATGGCAGCAGCAACAACAAATCTACGGCTGATTAACGCGACCGTATCTAGTATTCGCGCGAAAGTCTGCGACGATGGCAACAGTAAAATAGACAAACTACAATCTGAAATATGCTCATTGAGCTCGACACTCGGTGTAATAAACAAAAAGGTAAATGACGCAAAACTCTATGGGTCCTTACCACAGCCATCTGAAATTCGTGTACTGGAACCATCAGATACCACAAAGGACGCGGATAAAGCCCCAATCAGCAGTAAGCTAAATGTTACACAAAAAGCAGATATGACTGTTCTTACTTCTCCACCAGGAAGAGGCAAATTACTGTCAACGGCTGAGAGAGCCAAAACGTTTGCCCAAGCATGTTCTCAGCCTAGCACTCCTAGCAATGCTACACATAAAATAGTAGTGCCTAAAAATAATACCGCTGAAACTAGGACTAAGACAATACCACCTCCAGTCACAGTAAGTAAAGCGACCGCGATACGGCAAACCCCGCCAACCGATTCTCTCAACAGAAATCGACCAACAGACAGTAGCATTAGTCAGGCTGCAGAGAACTCGGACAGCGCTACTGCCGATCATGGTCGCTTTACTGCCGTGCGCCGGAAAAGGGTTTCGACATTTTTTCTTGGTAATTTTGAAACAGACGTAACTGCAGGTGACTTCTACGATTATCTTGAAACCAAGGGTATGAAAATAACGCATCTGAAACTGTTTTATAATACATTTAGCACATCTGCCAGAATTAATATCCCAAGTGAGTACGACGAAATTGTATTGGGTGAAAGTTTTTGGCCGAATGATATTATAGTGAGACGTTGGGTAAACAGGTCCGAGTGGACGAAGGATAGGGACGACAAAAGACGAAATACAGACGGTAATGAAAGACCCCGACGACGCCGTACAAACTTGAACGATGAGAATTATACACAGAGGGCTCATGAAATACCTAATGATTTATACAGACGAAACTACCAAGACGATAGTGATTATAAGCATAGGTCACGCGACTCTTATGAACATAACCCTCGTGACAATCGGTATTATGAGGATGACAGTATAGACGTACGTAACGACAGCAACAGCGAGACAAATGAACACAATGCACATGGTTACTGGTCGGACAAGTTGAAACGTGACAAACTTGATCAATGCACGTGGCCTGGTGGTCACGATTATTGATTTGTATGATATTATTAGTGCACACTAAAGACGTACATACCAAATGCTTCACAGTATGCGCTCATTGTATATATATTACTTAGTTATGTTACTGTCATTATTATGTTGGAATGTACGTGGTATTATGTCTTCAGCGTATCCACTTTCTTGCATGTTGCAAGACTACAGCATTGATATTGCCCTAATATGTGAACACAAATTGTTCTCACACTCTAAAGACTTCTTAAACAGTATTCATCAAGATTATTCCGCGCTATCCATTGAGACAAACCCTCAGAATATATATAGTCGTGCAACATGTGGGCAAGGAGGTGCAGCTTTCCTGTATAAATCTAACCTTCAACCATATATATCAAGAATCGATGATATTGAAAGCGAACGCATTATCGGCATTCGGGTGAACCTGCACAACAGCAATCCGTTGTATATATTTTGTGCATATTTGCCCGCTGATAGTGCAATTATACCTTTTCAAGAAGCACTTAGTGAGTTACATGCCCTTACCTCGTTCTATTCCTCACAAGGTAACGTTATAGTTGCTGGCGATTTTAACGCACAAATCATTAATGACACGTTCTCTGTACCATCAGGATCGCTTGCGAAATCAAGATTATTCTCAAACTTTGTAAACGAAAATAGCCTCTCTCCGATAAATTTATCTCTTAAAAGAGATGGCCCTGACTACAGCTTTATTCCTACGAAAGCAATGATCGACCATGTTCTTGCTGACCAAAATACGCTACCATGGTTTAAAAAGTTTACCATACTGGACGAAACTGCAGTAGTTTCCTCCGACCATCTGCCGTTTATTACTACTCTTGATGTGCCTATATATACCGCAAATACGTTTTCAGTCCCGCGTGTGGGTATAACATGGAACAAAATAACGGAAAAGCATATAGCTGACTATCAATGCGAAATAGCACTACAACTACAGTGCATAGAAACGCAGTATGATTCCCTAACAGTTGACAATATTTCGACCGCTATTGTAGGAGCGCTCCATTTTGCAGCCGTTAAAACACTCCCAAAGAGCAAGTTTAACAAACATGCTAAGCCGTATTGGACTCTAGATGTAAAAGAGGCTCACACTGTAGCTAGACACTTCCGACGCATCTGGTTATCTCAGGGCAAACCTCGTGGTAATTTGAACGAATCATATCGTGATTATAAACGTGCGAAATCCCAGTTTCGTAGAATCCAGCGAATAGAATCTGAGAAATATCAAGATCAAATGTACGCCGAATTAGATGAAGCGGCAGAACTTGATTATAGGTTATTCTGGAAATTGCTTCGCAAACGCAATAGAACGAGTCCAGTCACATGCCACGAGCTAATAAATGATGGAGTAACGTATAGCCCGGAAAGCGCTGTTGTTGACGGATTTGCAGCCCACTTTAAAACAGTATTCGAGGAAAGTAAGACTGAAAGCGCTCTTGAAAACTTTGTGCAATCAATAAAAACGCGCATAAAGGACTTTGAGCAGGAAAATAGTGATGCACACTTTACAATCTTAGAGTCCAATATCAACCATGATGACATCGCGAAAATTGTCAAGAACTTAAAGAGACGCAAAGCTTGTGGTATCGATAACATTCAGAATGAGCATGTAATCTACGGTGGTAACGTAATCATTCGTTATATAGTCATGCTATTTAATAAAATAATGGACACCGAATCCACTCCCACTTCATGGCAAACGAGTATAGTCATTCCAATCTTCAAAGGCGGTGGCAAATCTAAGTCCGATCCCGGCAATTATCGGCCAATAGCTTTGTTACCTTGTTTCGCTAAAATGTTCGAAGCCTTGATACGCATGAGAGCTAACTCTTACCTGAAAATGAAACCAGCCAAATTCCCAAACTCTCAACAACAAGGGTTCCAGGAGAATCTAAGCTGCATTACAACCGCCTTCAATATGACCGAAACAATATTTTACCTACTTGAATATAATAGCAAAGTATGCGTTGCTTTCCTCGACATAAAAGGCGCGTTTGATACAGTCTGGCATGATGGACTGTTTCTGAAAATTGGAGAACTCGGTATTACAGGGAAGTTATGGCGTATCATCAGAAACTCTTATAAATCCCTAAATTGCACCGTGCGCATAAATGGATGTACGTCACAGTCCGTACCAATCAAACGTGGAGTCCGTCAGGGGGGTGTAATGTCAACTTTTCTGTACTTAGTATTCATTAATGATCTCCTTCTGCAGTTAGAAGAATCAATATATAGTGCAAATATTTTTAGAGTTAAAGCTGGTAATCCAACCCTCGCCGACGACATTTCTCTAATTGCAACTAGTCCTCATAACCTCCAAAAGCTTTTGGACATTGTATACGTGTACGCCAAAACATGGAAATTTGATATAAATGCTTCTAAATCGTGTGTAATGACATTTGGTTCCAAGAAAAATGCGATATTGCCAAGACTGTTATATGGCGATTGCTATCTCGAAAATGTCAAGTCTGTTGTCCACTTAGGTATTCGCCAGGACATGTTTCTCAAAAGTAATGACCGTACGGCCGAACGATGTCAAAAGGCCAAGAATGCGTTTCACGCCATGATAGGTCTCGGGGTTCGTCCGTCCGGCTTAAATCCGCTGACTTCAGTTAGCCTTTACAAAAAGATAGTTATCCCCACTGCCCTTTATGGATGCGAGCTCTGGAATAGTCTCACTAATGCAGAGTTGGACATGTTAAGCAGATTACAACATTATGTAGTCAAACGGATACAAGGGTTCTCGGTAAGGACAAGGTCCGATATGTGCGAGTCAATGCTTGGTCTGAAACGCTTAACTTCGGAGATAGACCAACGCAAATTAATGTTCCTCCGTAAAACATTATTGTTGTCTCCGGATACATTGTGCCATACAATTTTTATTCGCCGTTATGTACAATTCATTACTTCAGCGAGCACGGTACAGAAAGGTTTCATTCCTGATATATGCAAACTCCTTTACAAATATAACTTGCAATATATTGTAAATGACTTTATGAAAGATCCCCAGTCATTGCCAAGTAAAATGATATGGCGAAATCAAGTGAAACAATCTATCCAAACGATGGAATCGCACTCATGGCTATATAGGGTTAACAGCGACCCGGATTTTACGATGTTCAGGAGGATTCATCAGGAAATAAAACCTGCCTTACTCTGGACAATACCGTCCAACAGAACTGATCTTGCAATAGCAAATAAAATAGCCCGCCTATGGGTTGAGACGCCTTTAAGACAGGAATCATATTGTCCAGTTTGTCAAACACCCTTCCTAATAAAAGCGGTGCATATTATTTCAGAATGTACACATACACTTAATATGAGAATTAAATTTTTAAATGACGTTAATAAGGATGTAAGCCCTAATCTAAGATATGAGTTAGATACTTCCGAGCCATTATCGTTCACATGTAAAGTCCTCGGCGAGCCACCTCGGACAGATATTGATAATGAATCGTACAATCAGTTCTATCATCTCGCATCAAGATTTGCGAGTGTCTGTATTGACAAATTTATATTCTTCACTCAGAATATGTAATATGTTATCATTTAAAAACAAATGTTAAGCGAAACTCGAAATATAGCAAGACATTGCTAGTGTTAAATTAGTTTGCATATGAGCTCAGTGCAGAGCGCACGATTGGTATTATTATTTCTACTACACATTACAATAATGTAAACATCTGTGTAAATGTATATATTAACCTCTCTCAAATCTGTGTAAATGTATATATTAATCTCTCTCTATCTCTCCTTCTCTCTCTCTTTCTCTCTCTCTCTCTCTCTCTCATATGATATTTTGCCATGATTATGTTGTTCTAAATGTATTCATATTATTGTATTTCATAATCAGGGTCCTCCACAGGATTTTTTTCAGGCGCTGGCATAGGCAGCGCTGGGGGTGGGTTTGGGAGGGGGCAGCCCCCTCCCATTGTCGATTTTTTTTCCAATTCTAGGGTGCACCATATGCCCCGAGATGATTTTTAATTATAAAATGAAGATGGGGAAAACTATATTAAAGAGAATATAATTATACATATATATTACTTATTCAATAGTGTGACTCGGGATAAAGTCAAAATAAAAAAAATAAAAAAAATTAAAAAACGTTGAAAATTGATGGTTAAAATCTCGACGTTAAATATTATTGAACTAAAACTACAACATGACATAATATAATCTGCAATAAATACACCCCAATACAACAAACTCTTTATCCATTAAATTTAGACCATAATCAGCTACCATACACTTTACAATAATCTGCGTTTGAATAAAATAATATTAATATTCATTCTTTACATTGATTGCCCTTAAATTACATGTATTTATTTACTAACCATTTTCCATTTCCTCAACCCATTTGAAGTCTTTCTCCCAGTCTGGATTGAACCCGGTCAGCCTGGCTCTTTTGGCGACTGGTTCAGATGCTGAGTCACAGACAGTAGGTGCAGCCTCAACATTTCTTACCACAAAAAACTTGCCAATTCCCCCATCTAAGGGTCTCTTACTACTTTGCTTCGACATTTTGTTATGATAAATTAATAGAAACATCGGGCATTTTATAGCAAAGTAACCCAGTTTCACTTCATTAACTTAATTAATTAAAGATATTAACTAATCTCTGAAAGTATCGAGTAATTAAAATAATCTGCAACAAATTAATACTTACAAACTGCAGACGATCCACGCAGAGAGCCGACGAACATCAAAACATCATAATTTTTTTAACAACTCTTTAATAATCACTCATCCTGTATTTAAATCACATTATCCAATCAATTATGTCACATCGCTTCATCTTATCTAATTAATCCCATCAAGTTTTGTTAGTCGGGACATAATAATGATCAACAATAAACTCAAGTGAATCACAGCTAACGCAACGCGACAACACCGTATCTCTGCCTGATTTGACTGGTTTATACAACTGTACACACTTGTCCTTGACGTGTAGTATTTCACACCGATAGCGCGTGACTTACATCCTGTGTAGAAGGTCTGTTTATAGTGTATGTGTCGGACTATAAGCAACACGAATCAAGTGAATCAAAGCACCGCGCTTGGGATTTAAAGGACCGCGCTAATTTCAAGGACAGCGCAAATAAGGATTTTGATTTTCAAGCACCGCGCTAGCGCGGTGCTTAAAGGCGCTGTGGAGAACCCTGATAATCTCCTGCATGGAGGAAATAAAGATATTGAATTGAATTGAATTGGGAAGGTGAAAAATAGTTACTTAAATTTATCAATAATTTTCTTAACAAATAATGACAGTTTTAACAATTCATAATTATCTATAGATTGAAAAATGTTTCTAAAATTATATGTATTTGCAATAATAGAATTAGAGGAAATATATTTCTTCCTTTCATTTTTAAAAAAAGTGCAAACAAAAATGTAATGAAATTCATCACCAAGCACATTTAAATGACACAAATCACAAGTTCTTAATCTTCTCTCTATATTATAAAGTCTGCCTTTTTCCACTGGGAGTTTATGATTAGAACATTTAAAATGGCAAAGTGACAATGCAAGATTCAGCGGTAAATCTACTAGATACCTCTCAAACGCAAAAGTATTTTTGAAAATTCTATAACTCACACATTTTGGGGATTCATAGACTGTGGTATTCCAGGATTGATTATATATATCTTTAATTCTGCTTTTTATTAAATTTCTAAAAACAAGTGGGGATGGAACATTTTGATTTAACCAATATTCAGAAAAACCAAGCTGATCAAGTGAAGTCTTGACATAACCTATCCAAGGAGAATGGAAAACATTGCTTTTATCAAGTTCATACATTAGTTTATACATTATACGACAAATCTTATCTTCTTTACTATTGACCAATTTACACCAGTAGTTCAGAACTCTACTCTTTATAATACAATCCATTGGCATTCTCCCAAGTTCACCATAAATCATAATATTTGGTGTTGAAGTTTTGAGTTTTAATACCATTTTACAATATTTTAACTGGAATTGATTAATAATATTTACATTCTCACAACCCCAGACCTCCGACCCATATAATAGTATTGGACTGACCATCGAATCAAATAGATGAAGTCACTGCTTCAAAACTTAGATTTTGACATATCGCGAAATCACATGACATATAATTTGGACCAAACACTTTTGATGATTGCCAAATTAGTATGCAATGAAGTGCAATATGTTATGCACAACTTTATATAAAACATACTGTCTCCGTCAACGTAGAGTACGTTTGGGTTAGTTCAAATTACCTGTTTTTACGCTGACCAACGTTATCTTGAACTTGGGCAGGTCTGTACAAATTTCTTTTCGACGCCATTTTTGAAAATAAGCGCCAAGCGTTTCGGCTGCATAGATTTTCATGGACTGGTACGTTATGAATAAAATAGAATAGAATAGAAAATAAAAATGCCTGTGAGACCGACCTATATTTTAGTTAAAGCCTGATTGTTACCTAATTTAGGTATGCAAGACTGACTTTTACCTATTTTAAAAGGGAAAACAAATTTGATTGTGTTCAGAACTTACATAAGAGCCGGAAAGCATTATATGAATATTAGTGATTTATACAATAAAAACTATCCGAGTCTTCTAGTTTAATCATTAACAATAATTCAAACAGACGGGTCATGGGACCTATGTTTAGTATCAAATGCACACTGAATATGAAACTGGTTCCCCAGGGCAGTGTTCTTGGTCCTGTTTTGTTTCTCATTTACATCAACGACCTCCCGGACGCCATGTCCTGCACCGCCAAACTTTTTGCTGACGATACTAAACTGTATACATGCATAAATAGCCCACAGCGTGAGATAGACTTACAAGACAGTATCTTCACTGCATGTGAATGGGCTAAAAAATGGCAAATGATATTTAATGCCAAAAAGTGCAAACACTTACATATTGGTAATAATGATGAAGAATCCGATGTATTCTACATCAAGGATAATTCGAATAAAATAGAAGAAATTACTAAGGTAATACATGAAAAAGACCTGGGAGTAACATTTGACTCAAAATTAAAGTTCTCCTATCATATAAGTGGTAAAGTATCTAAGGCCAATAGAAACCTCGGTCTAATATATAAAACTTTTACATACATGGATAGAGAAATGTTTCTGTGTTTATATAAGTCCCTTGTTAGACCACACCTTGAATATGCTACGGTGGTTTGGTCTCCATACCTAAAAAAGGATATAATTGCCATAGAAAATGTCCAAAAAAGAGCGACTAGGATGGTGGAAAACCTCAGTAACTTTTCGTACCATGCTAGACTCACTATGCTAGGGCTACCAACCCTTGAGTATAGAAGAGAGCGGGCTGACGTGATCCAGGTTTATAAAATTTTAAATAATATCGATACAGTTGACAAAAATAAACTGTTCACTCAGGCCCCTGAGCTTGGAACAAGGGGAAATTCCAAGAAACTATTTAAAAAAAGAGCAAGAATTGATATTAGGAAAAATTCATTTGCTTACAGAGTCGTAGAATCTTGGAATAAACTCTCTAACACTGTGATTGAGGCACCCACCATCAATTCCTTTAAAAGTAGGCTAAATTTACATCGGGCAAATCATCCAAATAAATTCAACCCTAAAAACTAAAAAGGAACCGGAAGTCCTTCACTATGATATAAATCATAACTAGACTGGGAAAACAACATCAAAAAGGGCCTAAGAAACCTGTTGGTTTATACTGGCTTCTACTACAGTATGAACAGTATGAACAGTATGGAACACATGCTTATGGTTGTATTCATATTTGGATTGACACCCATATATCTACAAGATCGTCTCCAGTGATCTTAGGATTCGAACGAAAATAATTTAATTCTTTCTCTTTAAAAATGAAATGGATATTTCTGGTATGTACCAGGGAGTATGTACAAATAGTATAATATATAATGACGATACTGTGTATGTTATATAACTAGAAAAAGAATGAATGAATGGTGTTTTACGGCACGTCGACACATAAATAGGTCATATTGTGCGCAAAACTAGAAAAAGAAAGAGAAAGAGAAACATTATTTTATAACAAAATGGAACTTAACGGAAGAATGGGAGACGATGTTACTTGACTTATTCGTGTTGCCAAACCCTGAGTGCGGTCTAGGGATTAATCCACCAAGTAAATGTCTGTCTTAAGTGTTTTAAAATTGGTTCATAGTGTCTATGTGTCACTATAATTCAGAAAATATATATTCAGTGTCCGGAAGACTATTCCATGCGTCTATGATTCTTTGACTGACTTTGTCAAATGGTTAATCCTGATCTCGGGTTAGTTTAATTGAATTTCCTCTTGTTGTTAAGGAGTTATATATATGTAACTAGCTTATGTTAATTCAGAAATACTTGTTTTAAACTGGGATGAAAATTGAAATATAGGGCCCTGTTGTCAAGTTAGAATTTAAAATGTTTCAATAAGTTCACCACGATGCCTGCGAATTTGAAGAGTTAGTGCGCTAGATCATGAGGTTTAATTATTTCTGTTGTTCGTGATAACTATCTGACATTTCCGGTATTAACTTGGTTGCTATCTGTTGCACTTGTTTCATGAGTTTAATGTTTTAAACGAGAGATGAATGCCTGGACACAGTACTCAAGTGTAGGTCCTACAAGTAAGTGATTTGTACAGTCTGCTTTTAAAAGTCACATTACTAGCTTTTTAGCAGCCCTTACATAAAACATGTATTACTTCATGTTATGCCAAATAATATATAGATTTTTTTTTAATAATAATAATAATATAATGCTTAGTTCAAATTTTTTTTACAACAATTCATTGTTCATATTATATTCATGTCCGTGATTAGTAAAACCCATAAGCATGCTGGTTTTACATATATTATATCGAAATATTTCAAAAAAGTATTTCCTATCCTACCAATCCTTCGGATGAGACTTTAAACCGAGGTCTGCTCGCTAAAATGCTGAATGCAATACAACGAGGATAAATAAACGCTTACACACACACACACACACACAATTCGAATACCATCAACATAACTGTTGATATCAGTTTGCAAATTGGTATATTCACAGAAATATTAACAAATTTGTTGTTAGATCTGTGGTCGATGTAGTCACGCTGAAATTAGTTTTGCTAAAGACCCTGTGATTCCATGTGACTTTTATGGAGATGTCTTGAAAGTTTTAGCAAAATCAAGGCAAATAACATCAACGGGTTTTCTTTTTACGATAGCTATGATGAAATCTACCAAACAAAATAAATGAAAAAAGATTGGTTAAGCACGACTTCCTTTTAGTTAATCTCTGATGAAAATGAAAATAGTGAGAATTTGGTTAGTTAGGTTAAACAGAAAAAACATACAAGGCATTGTCCCTTCTGCTAAAACAGAGATTTAATAAACTTAGATCTCTGACTTACAGCTCTATTTTGGCTATGGTGGGGATATCCAGCATGGCAAAGTATGAATATTTGTAGTATCGATAGATGGGAGAGAATTTATACAGTTGACACAGTTTAACAACTGATAGTGACACTTACTTTTCTCAATAGAGCAGATTTTACAGAGTATGCGATCTGAATAACAGACTGGCCATGCATGACCTCAGACCTACTTAATGGAACTGGACTGTTCAACAGTAGTCTAAGTGTTTATTTATCCTCGCCGTGTTGAAATTATTCATCTTGGCGAGCCTTTCAAAAGAAGATTAAGTCGTCGTTGGTCGAATGTCGTTTCATCAATCGGTTCCAATGGAGATTACAAGATGCAGACGAAGAGTTGAGTTGGTGGCTATTGGGTGAAGAAATCCATTGTTGATTATCCAAAGTAGTTTACATCACAGAAGATTAGAGTTAATTCCAAATAAATTGTTGTTTCAGCCAATGGGATGACAGTAGTAGATAAGTTTTTCTTTATCCTCGCCGTATTGATACTAGTCATTTTGGCGAGCGTTTCAATAGAAGTGTATGGTGTGCAGAAGAGTCCAGGTAGATAACATCCCTCGTCCAAAGTAGTTTATCGTAGATGCAGCAGTAGAGTTTATCGTAGATAGCAGCAGTAGAGTTGATTGAAGAATGCCAACGATGTTTTCTATAGTTGATTAGCTTTTCTCAAGAAAATTGAAAATGTTGACCAATCGGCAGACTTGTGACTAGGTCAATCCGATTGTCGGCTCGAAAAGATGATTTGAAGCTCCCCGACCAATCAGGACACAGTAGATTTGAAGCCCATCTAGTAGGTCAATCCTGTTGATTGAGAATCCCGTGATTGCTGTCCCGTGATGTTTACGTTCTAGAACGAAACGCAGAATGGTTGACGACCCCCGGAAAGTTCCCCAACTTTTGCGGAGGTGATGTTACGGCGTCCCCCATTCTGTGTCTGCTCCATGATCATGTATCCGTCATGTATCCGTGGTGATTATGTCCCAGTTTTGTTGGTACTGGCTCCTCCGTTGTACTCACTGATATACTCAAATCTTATATCAGAGAGTATCTCGCAAGGTTATTCCAACATCAGTATCCATGGTGGGTTATGGTGAGTAGTCGTGTCCATGGTGATTATGTTCCAGTAGACTGCAAAAAACGGCCCTGAGAAGGGCCACGGTATCACCCTAGTGTGGGGTGTATACCATATCTGAACGTTTCTTGTACGCTTTCAACGTTCGGCTCGATGAAACAAAACAACACCGGGCCCGACGTTGATGGTGGTCGATGATGGTCACGTTCCGGATCCCCTGCAGGACGCGTCAACATCGCTTGAAGAGCTGTTGGTATGTTGGTATCGTCGGTAACGAAAAGCTGCTCCATTGAAGACGGACACGTCCTGCTGGTTCGGTGGTCTGAACGGTTGTTGTTGTTGTTGATTCGAAGTATTATAGTGCCTCCGCCCTTATGTGACACCAGAAAATCCCGGTACGCCACGGGCATTAGGTGTGCACTATATCTGTCGGAGTGTAGAGTTGTATCTGCGTTGATTGCTTCTGTGTCGTTTCAATTGTATGTATGTCGTCTCGCTGTGGCGTTGATTGGTGGCTGCTGTGGTGTTGCTGGATCCTACATCTACTGGTGTGGTGGAGCCTACATCCTCTACTGGTGTGTCCTACATCCGCTAGTGGGCCGTCTGGGTGCTGTGTCTTTGGGGGCCATCCCCGCCGCTTCAACCTTCGTCCCCGGAGGTTCAAAGCATCTACCAGCAACGCAGAAGGTAGCTACTTTGAAGTATAAAGGCACGCAGGTTGCTGGATCCCCTGCTCCATGTAACATCTCCGGGTCTTCCCTACGTCAGGTCCGTTCAGCTGCTAAGTCGCCGGCAACACACATTCTATATTTACAAAGCCGATATGTGCCACACCAAACATACACGCATACAGCATACACCGGCGCTCAGCTAACTGCATCTCTTCAGTGGTAGTGTCCCAGGCGATGTTCCATGGCGGGCAGGACAGAGGATACGACACCAATCTTGGTCAACAACACTGCCGGATCCAGCGAAGACAGAACGCGGATACACAGCAGTGTTGAAGTGCCTTCCCCACGACGTGCACGTGTCGGTGTCCACAGAGAAGTGGGTCTGAACGGGAATGGGATGACAGCAGATGTTGTAAGGAGGTCAATCCCATTTCCGGCTCGAAAGTTGATTAGTATCTCTCCGCCAATCAGAAGACCCCGCGCGATTGTAGAAGTGTCCCATGTAGGTCAATCCAACTGTTCTGCGTAGTTGTTGCACGTGGAATCTCAACAAAGTGAGCCGTCTGTATGCTTCCGGTACCATTGTCTAGCCTTACAATGGCCCCGGAGCTCACGTTCAATCTGTGTAGGCTCCACATACCACTTCCATCATCAGTGCCCATCCATGGTGGGTTATGATGAGTAGTCGTTGTCCATCGTAGACTGCCTCCTGTCATCTATGCGGGGACTCGCAGTGACCAGGGGCATCTCGCTGGTAAACGTCAGTCTTCAGTGGAATCTTTCAATCGTCCATCTTTAGGGCCACGTTAAAAATATGATAAAAACATATGTACAGTATATATGAGGTAATAGTCTAAACCTCCCGTGGCTATCTACACTGTACCGCACAATGTACAGTGTAGGGCGGATGATTCCAGACAGCGGCACGCCTTGCGGAGTCACTTTGTCCCAGACGGCCGCAAGACGTCCTGCCTGTTCGGTGGTCTGAACTGGAATGGACTGTTCAACATGTAGTAACCTAGCAGTACCACTGCTGGGGTTCGCCATTGTTGTTGTTGTTGTTGCGTGGAGGAAACCATATGTTCTATGTTCCTCTCTCGAAACCTCCTTGAAAGGAGAACCGTCTGTCGACGTAGTATAATTCCTCCACCCGAATATATACGAATAATGGAACAGTCCAATCCACCACCGAGAATACGCTACGCTAATATTTACACAGCTGTTTATATTATGATTGTGTTTATCACCACAATTAATGCATTCACTCAGTGGTTACTGTCCCACTCTATGTGTTTAAAACAATTTTTAACAGTCTGTATCGGGTTATATGCAAGCTGTATAGCAACCTTCTAACTTGAAACTCAAAGTTTTGTAACAGGGGGGGTGCAATGGATCTCAGGGATGGGAAGTTTGTGTAGTCCAAAAGTAACTGTATCTTCTGCTTGGCACACAGTACATTGAAGTCGGAAAATCCTAATTCTTCAAGTTCATGACTGATATCACATAAAATTTGTTGTCTGAGACTGTGCAAGGCACCACAGTTCAGAATAAAATGTTCCAGTGTTTCGTCTTCTAACCAACACAACCGACATGTAGCGTCAACTTGGTTTTGGTTAAACCTAGCCCTGGAATCCTGAAGAATATAGCCTCCACACAAGAGTTTTAACTGTATAGGAATCCTCAGCATATCTTTGGACGACTTCAGAGGTACTCTCAGTATCCGATGAGGTTTCCCCGGTAGATATTCCGGGTTCAAGTATTGAAGACTTTTGTAATATTGCACTCTAGTTTCGATTTTATCAATCCAATATTTATTTACGGCACAGTTTATATATTTTTGCCATCTAAATTTAGGCATAGGATCATTCAATAAAGTTTTTGGATCAATGATGTCATATTTCCAAGCAAGTCTTTTTATTTCGATGAACCAGCTATTGCTGTTTTGAATGTTTAGTGAAAGTTGTCTGATTGCTAATTTCTTTTCCAAAGCATTATCGTTTTGTGCACAAATATTACGGAATAGAGTCAATGCTTTCTTGTCCACTTGCCCCTCTATCGGGAGAAATCCGGATAATAAGTATACCGCCGAGTCCGCTGTATTTACTGGGACAGATAAGATCTGTTTAAGAGTCGTCTTTTGAAATGTTTCTAATTTATCAAGATCCTTACTTTTTGGTAGTAGTATTTCCAAGCCATATAACAAAATTGGCTGCACATACACTTGGACGAGATGAAGACAGGTTTCCGGATCGAGACCATTATTACCATGAAGACCACTTGCCATTAAACTGTACAAGGCTCTACGCGCCTTCTGTATATTATTATTCACATTTATGTCTATTGTATCTTTCAAAGTTTTGGCTCTCTTTATACCGAGATGTGTACTGTATTCTACATTTGGAATTATTTTATTTTCATATATTTCAAAGAATAGTTCACTAGAGAAAGTTTTCTTCTTGCTTGTAATAAATGTCAAAGCCTCGGTTTTACTAGGTTGTAATACATAACGTTCACGGTTTGCAAAGTCTTCAGCAATGTTAATCAAAAGCTGTGTATCTGAGTCTTCATTACAAATAAGGGCCACATCATCCGCACAGGCGCTTGCGCAACAGTTGAGATTACCGACATATAGTCCTTTGGCACTGCCTTCAAGTCTGTGTAACAATGGGTCTATGTAAGATTTGTACAAGTCTGTGCTGATTACTCCCCCTTGACGAACTCCCTGTTGTATTTTAAAAGGTTCAGACCTAATAGATTTCCACTTAATTATACTACAAGTATCTGTATGTAAACTGTTAATTATCGACCAATGTTTGTCGGTGATACCGGAGTAATACACTCTCCGCATCATATGAGCGCCATCTACCACATCAAATGCAGCCTTGGCGTCCAGAAAAATGTAATTACAGTTGGTCTTCTTGTCCATATTAATCCTTGCGGTTTCCTCTAGAATTAGGGCTGCGTGAAGCGGAGATGTTCCGGAAGTGAACCCTCTTTGAAAAGCGCTCTGGGATTCCTCCAATAAATGGGATAATCTATATTTCAATACAGCCTCTATAATTTTTTCGATAACTGGGAGAACCGTAATACCTCTATAGTTGGTAGAAACTGTTTGTTTACCCTTATTCTTGAATATGGGGGACAAAAGTCCAATTTTCAACGACGCCGGGACTTCTCCAGTGCTGAAGATAACGTTCACAATGTCAAGAAGTATAAAAAACACAACTTCACCACTGTGCACATAATGTTCAATGCACATGCCGTAGTAATCAGCAGATTTACCTTTATTAATGTTTTTCATGGCTTTATTCAGTTCTTCTATCGAAACTGGTGGGACATCCCGCGAGATTGCCATTTGTTCTAAGCTTTCGACCTCAGTCTTAACTGTATTATTATAAGAAGAATTAAAGTTTATGTTTTCAGAGTGTTGAGCCAATGCTTCGAAATGTTTCTGGAATCCAGCTACAATATCTTGATCACCCGAATATGTATCATTGCCTACATGTAGGTCTTCTATGAATGAATTCTTTATTTTTCTTTCCTTATTTATGAGTTTGTGAAAAAGTTTTGGATTTTTAAACTTAGTCGATAAAATTTCATCTTTATCCAGTTCACTACGTCGAGCTTGTTCTTTACGGACTTCCTGTCTGAATTGCTTCTTATCAATTTTCCTTTGGATCACAGAATTATTATGTGAATCACATGGTTTCCCATCTTGTGCCCAGTTAAAAACAGATTGTCTCATCAGCCTTAAACAATTGGCTATCCTAGAGTTCCACACAGCCAGTTTTGGGTTCGATTTCAAATGTTTCTTTTTAGGAACACACTCCCTCGCAGAATGCTTAAGTATTTCATTCATATTCATTATCTTATCATCAATATTTATATGTTTATGTCTAAAAATCTCAGTTTTTTGGAGAATCGCTGTATTAACTTTTTGTTGATAACTTTCTTTATCTATTTTATCCCAATTTATACGTTTAACTATAGTTTTTGAGATGTTGGATACATCAGTTCGCTTGATTGTAACTTCACATTCAATGCCTAGCGCAATAGGGTGATGATCCGAGCAATTTGGTACAAATTCATTCAAAATGCTTCTTGTAGTTAAGGCTGAGCTGTTTACCAAATTAACTAGGAAGTAGTCTATTTCAGTGCAGTCTATGCCCTGTGGGGTTATATATGTTTTTCCAATACATTCATATGTCAAACTGTGGTCATGCAAAAGTTTTTCCAGACAACGCGCTCTTTTTGATTGTATAAAGTTCAGATCTTCATTTATATCGCCACCGATGATAATATCATGCGTCCCTCCGAATTTAATACAAATCTCATTCAATATATCAATACATTTTTGGAATTCAGTTAATGAGTCACTTTTACCATTGGATGGTAAATACACCGACACAATCAATTTTTTTTGGATATTATCTGCCAAAAGTTCAATGCACTGTATTCTCTCATTTCCTTCATCCAGTGTGTTGATAAGATGGTCAATGTTCTTACTCCATAAGACTGCGACACCACCAAATCCACGCGGTAGTTGAGATGGTTGTATTGGGTCATACATATCACATGATTTCCCTTGAAAATTAAGGTCCTGACTAATTTCACCCAGTAAATGTAGGTTGCACTGAAATAACCAGTGTTCCTGTATTAAAATCACATTATAGTCTTTTGCAAGTGTTTTTACAGTATGACAACTAGTTTTAATGTTTTTACAGTTATATGATACAATGTTAAGTTTTGTGCTGGAGGATTGTTGTCCTACGGTATTCTGGCCGGCTCTGGGCGACGCCATAAAAAAGGTTGTGTTTGGATACCAGTATGTCTGTCAGACTGTGCCTGAAGGCTTCCTGTTGTATGTTCGTTAATCCTTGGATGTTGTGGAGCTCCCCTGGCGGGGGGAGGTTGCCGACCTTGAGCTGGAGGTTGTAGAGCTCCCCCAGCAGGCGGTGAAGAATATTACAACAACAACAACATGACCCGGGTACGAAATATCAATAAACCAGTCAAAGAAAAAATCCGGGTAGTCAAAACGCTTAAGCAGAAAAGGTTCAACTTTCGTTTTCAAAAATGGACGAATGTCCTATTTGCAGCTCGAAAAGCGTTATTGAAGAAGAGGAAAATGGAGAAAAAGTTCGAGTGTGTACAGATTGCGGCGCTATGGATCACGATATGCAAGAGTATACTTCCTCAGCTGATATATTCGAAGTAGGCCTAAGAATTTGTTTGGTTTTACCAGTGCAGTGTCTTAAAAAGTCTTTTACTCACAGGAACTGGTCACTTTTAATTTTTGCCTTCTATTATTATAATTGTCTATACTAGTCTATAGACAATTATAATAATAGAAGGCAAAAATTAAAAGTGTTATAGACAATTATAATAATAGAAGGCAAAAATTAAAAGTGACCAGTTCCTGTGCTTTTACTTAGGGCCTTCATTTTAAGGTCTATTGGCGAAAGCCCAGCAGAGCTTATGCAAGTTATGGGATGGTGTGTTGTCCGTCATCAGTCCGTTAACATTTGCCCCGATAACACGACAGGGCCTTCATTTTGTATCCGATCTTTTTCAAACTTTACCAGATAGTTGATATGTATGGAAGCTCGGACGAGTTCGAAAACCAGCCAGATCGGACCATTTACACCGGAGTTGCAGCCCTTGATTTTCTGAAATATGCTATAACTTGGCCTCATTATTAAACATATTCATAATTTTGGTAGGGCATCATCAAAAAAACTGACCAGAAAATAAGACATACCAATACACATTCGCAACATCTCATACACTGCTTCGCAGCATTACTCGAATGTAATAATTATGCAGATCATTCTCGCCCTCGATCAATACTAGTATCATCTCTCGTGTTTGGCACTTGGAATTATGGGGGCGAAAGTATTCCGGTCAAACATGGCGTCCCCCATCACGCAGGACACGCCAGTGAAGACGATATTCAACAAAGACAATCCTTGTACGTATGGAAGATTCGTGTGAAGAATTTGTTATGGTGCATGACTTTGACTTCATTTAGAAGTAAATGAAATAGGCAATGCCTAGATAATAGGAAATAATTTAATTAGAACACGTTATGTTTCAGTAGTGCATGTGCACACCGAATTACAGCACCGCGGATGAAGTCCTGAAAAATCAGGAGGGCACCTGCCGAATATCAGTGATGAATTTGAAATTTTTTGATATGACGTCAGTATGATATGCAGGTTTCCATATTGTTTACGTCATCGTACGTTAGATTACCGCTAAAACAAATTTCCATTCAAAATCAAAGTTAGCAATGTTATTTAGCCGATTGTGCCATCAATAGTTTATTTTACATGAAAGCAGTGATTAAACTTCCATCTGCATTGTAAAAAACAAACACTCAATGCAAATTATACATCAACACGTGTGGCTAGCGGTCATATTGTTTACATAACAACAGTGCACTATTTTCTGTGCCGTTGCCTTCGGGCTAACAGAATGTCAAGATTGTGAACATACCGAGGACACAAGGCGCGATCCCGAAGAATGACCAATTCATTCTCACAGTCTATTAAATCATTTTAGAATTATTTTATTATTAGAATTTTGTGTATCTGAGTTTCAAGAACCTCATAACTCAGTGTCCTAGTAAAACCTCAGTGTGTTCTGAGAATGTAATGAGCTTTAAATTAACTGGTTTCATTGGTCAAACTTTTATCACTGAACCAAGCAGAATGCTTCATTCATATTTTCATTTGGTTGCTTCTATCATGACATCACTTTCTGGTATTATAACATCACACCCTGGTATTATGATGCAACTCAGTGTGTGCTTAGAACTGAATGGCCTTTTAATTTCTGTGAGAAACAGATTAAGACTGTTTGTATCACTCATTGAGTAATGAGTTTCTTGAAACCAAGAATCACAATGCATGCAAATTGATTCAATATATGTATCTTTCAAAATTGAAATCTTGAAAATTATCATCTTTTACACTGTCAAAGATTTTTATTTTACTATAGAACTTTAGGATAAAAAACGAGTAACACAAATTTTATCACCTACTGAAAATAAGATAAAATCTCAACATCTCTGCAATGGAAAAGTATGAATATGGCCTTCATTTTTGATCCAATCTTTTTCAAACTTTCTGAGATTGTTTATATGTATGGAAGCTCGGACAAGTTCGAAAACCAGCCAGATCGGACCATTAACACCGGAGTTGCGGCCCTTGATTTTCTGAAATATGCTATAATTTGGCCTCATTATTAAACATATTCATAATTTTGGTAGAGCATCATCAAAAAAACTGACCAATCAGTGACCAGAAATAAGACATACCAATACACATTCGCAACATCTCATACACTGTTTCGCAGCATTACTCGAATGTAATAATTATACAGATCATTCTCGACCTCAATCGATACTAGTATAGTATCGATCGATACTAGTATCATCTCTCGTGTTTGTTGATATCAAAGGGTTCTGGAAATATTTTGAAAATCCACTTGCCCAGGCAATTGAATTTTTTAAGGCACTTGCTGTGCCCAAAATTTCACTTGCCCCACATTTAAGAACGCTTGCCACAAAAATTGGTGGTGAAGCAATTTTTGTGTGATGCGTGTTAAACGGGACGGACCGCCGCATAATTTGGAGCATTATAACTAGTTGGAAAAGAAAGGGAGAATGTATTTTATTGTATTAGTTTATTTAAGAAATAATAAATACGTACCTGTGTTTTATCGGTGAATAAAATACAGTTAGGAGTTGGATGCGTAGTAATTCAATCACGAGTGCGTTAGCACGAGTGATTTAATTACTTGCATCCGAACGACTAACTGTATTTTATTCACCGATAAAATACAGGTACAAATTTATTATTTTGATTCTAACACAACAATAACCCCATTGTTTACGCTATTGTGGGGGCACTATATATTATTTCGGAGGTCAAGGTAATGAGGCTGCTATGTTTACAGGCTGTTCCATTGGGCACCACCGTATGCAAAGTTCTGCGAGGTACAATATGTTTAAATACACTAGTAGTCACGTGACAAACAATTATAACGTCAATAATACGTCATATAGCTTGCGCTGTATGACGTCAAACGTTCTCAGCTTGTTCAAGATGCTTATTAATGTTATATGTACTGATGCATAGGATGGGTTTGTATCGGGGGTGTGCAAGGTTTGGGAGCATGGCAAATTTGTTGTAATTAACATTTCATTAAAATTATTACTGTTGAGGTTGTCTTCGTGACGTATTTACCAGGTGACGTCATGTAACGTGGCGCTGACATCATGTAACGTGGTGCTTCCAACGGATAAAATATACGCGGGGAATTAATGGAACAGCTGTATTTCCCACCCCCCCACCCATCCAGACACCACACACACAGACACCACCCCATTGGATGCCCACTCAAAAAATTTGCTTGGCAGTTGTATGGAAGTTACAAATGGGTTATGAGCAAAGAAACAAGACGAAAAAAGTTTATTAAAAGCATTCACTTGGCCACCAATATCTGTAACGTTCCTATGCCTTTGTATTTGAACTAATGGGAACTAGATGAAAGCAAGAGGCATGCACATGAATTGTTTAAGAAGTAGTAGCAGTAAGCTTATTTATCAAAAGCGAAAGTTCAGAACACCAGTTTCCGTGTTGTTGTTTTTTGAAATCACGAAAACCCATGACATGCGCATATCGCTATGTTTTGCAACTTATTTGAGTAGTGTCCACATACGTTTAATTACAGACTATATCAATATCTCATAAAATCGAGTAAAAAAATGCATTTTCGTTACGAAAAAAACTTCGGCAAGTTTATCTAAACAAAAACATAATGTCACACGGGTTGTCAATCATTATTTTGACTAATTACATTTGCACATTAAGAAAGAGTTTTCTGTATTTGATTGGTGAAAGGTCCAAATGACGTTTAGAGATTAATTTGAAAAGTTTCTGCTAGAAGTTATGTTTATGGTTGGAAGGTCACCGACATGATTACTGCGATTTCATTGGACGATCGACACGCCAGACAGTCGTGTCAGATACATTGTGATCTAGTGTTGTTTTCAATTTTAATTAGTTGTTTATTGAAATAATGCCTGGGGCGAGAATGTTGATTGTACCGAAAGTTGTTTGATCTTATTAACAGTCGCTCCAGGCGAAAAACAGCAGTCAGTTTTGTTCAATTATCACATTCTGATTAGACTAGTTTGCCACTTGATTTGGTCTAGAATGGAAATGTCCAGTCGGGCAAGCGGCGGGCGACCAGATTTTCGAAGGTCACTTGCCCGCACCCAAAATCCACTTGCCTGGGGTGTTGGGCAACCGTATTTCCGGAACCCTGTATCAATGAAAGCTTGGACGAGTGCGAAAACCAAGCTTTACAAGATTGTTGATATCAATGAAAGCTTGGCCGAGTTTGAAAACCAGCCATTTTGGACCAGTTGTGGCCCTTGATTTAGTTAAAATTCCTATATTTTGCCTTAACGCGATAGGGCCGTCATATTAATTTTCATCCTATCTTTACCAAACTTTTTCAGATTGTTAATATTGGTGAAGGCTCGGACAAGTTCGAAAATCAGCCAAATCGGACCAGTAACACCCGAGTTATGCCCTTGATTTAGTTAAAAAGGCTATATTTTGCCTTGTTAAAACGATAGAGCCTTCATTTTCCATCAGATCTTTACCAAACTTTACCAGATTGTTACTATCAATGAAAGGTCAGACAAGTTTGAAACCAGCCAGATCGGACCAGTAACACCGGAGTTTTAACAGATTGTTAATATCCGTGAAAGCTCGAACAAGTTCAAAAACCAGCTATATCGGAACGGGAACATTATTGGCCCTTGAATTATTGAAAAATGCCATGTTCATCCTTGTGAACACTCTAGCGCCTTCATTTTGTATTCAATCTTTCCCAAACTTGGCCATATTGTTGATATCAATGAAAGCTGAGACGAGTTTGAAAACCAGCCAGATTGAACCAGTTACTTTTTCAATATTTGGTGATGTATACTGGAAACCCCAGGGGTCGTGGGTTCAAATCTCACTGGAGGCATTGTTTTATTTTATTTTTTTGCGTAAGAACCCTTGGTTCATGGATTCAGTTTTTTAATTATTACTTTTTTTTCATTAGAAACCTTGCTTCATTTTTCTTTAATTGCGAGCTTAGGGGGCCCTTGTTGGATCAGTTTTACATTGAGTTATACCCATAGGGAAGAACTTCAAACATCTTCTCTGAAACTACAAGAGATAAAGGTTTAATATTTTTTATTTATTATCAGCTTATGGATCCTCTTACCAATTTTGTTCAAATGGTGACACTGGGGTCAAATTTGGCCCCACCCCAGGGGTCACAGTTTTACATAGACTTATAAAGGGAAAAACTTCAAAAATCTAAATTCTTCTCTGAAACTATCAGAGCCAACTGTTTGATATTTTGTATTACCATCAGCTTATTGTCCTCTTTCAGAGGTCACAGTTTTACATAGACTGATATAGGGAAAAACGTTCTCTAAAACTACAAGAGCTAATGGTTTAATATTTTGTATTTATTATCAGCTTATGTTCCTTCTTGTCGTCAGATCTTTACCAAGCTTTACCAGATTCTTAATATCAGTGGAAGCTCAGACAAGTTCGAAAACCAACCTGATTGGACCATTTACGGAGTTATGGCCCTTGATTTTCTGAATATGCTGCATTTTGGCCTCTTTGACGAAAGGGCCTTCATGTGGTCAGATTTCAGTGAAACTGCAGGGGTGATAAGTACCAAGCCTAGTTGTACATATAGTCACTGTATTCCGGTTGAATGATTTTGGTGGAGTTATGGCCCTTTAAAAGTTTTAATACACAAACTTTGTCCTGACTGGCCGGATTTAAACGAAACTTTTTAGAGCTGATCAGTCCCAGGTCTAGTCTTACATATCATAGCCGTGTTATAAAAATTAACAGTATAGTTAAATGCATCAATCCTGGTGTGAATTGCCCTTTATATGTTGACGAATTTGTTATATGTTATCGTGCAAAAAACATGAACACTATTGAGAGACAACTTCAACAATGTCTCAATAACCTTCAGACCTGGTCTGATGAAAATGGTTTTAAATTTTCTAAACCTAAAACTAATTGTATGCACTTTTGTCAACTACGTAAACATCATGAAGACCCTCATCTAACACTGGATAGGTCACCAATACCAGTAGTGGATGAGACAAAATTCCTTGGTCTTATTTTCGAGTGGTAAATTCACGTTTATACCACACCTTAAATACTTGAAGGCCAAGTGCCTTAAAGCTCTTCATTTACTTAAAGTTGTTGCAAACACTAATTGGGGAGCATATCGTGAAGTACTTTTTCAACTTTATAGATCTCTTATCAGGTCCAAGCTGGACTACGGCTCAATAGTATATGGATCGACTCGCAAGTCATACTTGCAGATGCTTGATCCTATACATAATCAAGAATTACAACTCGCCTTAGGTGCCTTTCGTACATCACTAGCCGAAAGTCTATATGTTGAAGCTAACGAACCATCACTGTCTCATATACAGGACAAATTAGCCCTTCAATATGCCATTAAATTGAAATCTAACCCTTCAAACCCAACTTTCGATACTGTTTTTAATCCTAATTACGAACCTCTTTTTGATCGAAAACCGAAGGCCATTCGACCATTTGGTCTTCGTATTAAATCAAAATTAAGGGACACTGAAATCAACCTAAATTTGATTGCCAAGTACAAAGTACCACAAATTCCACCGTTTATTTTTGATCTTTGTAATAGTAACAAATCCAGTACAGACCCTACTGTCTTTCAAAGCAAATTTAATGAAATTAAATCGAAATACAGCAACATTCAACATGAGAGCCGCCCTATCTTTTCAGCTGAACATAAGGCAATTGAATTGAACTTGCCTTAACCTATATTCAAGAATCTGATGATGACCATTTTGTAATCTTTTCTGATTCCCTTTCATCTCTTCAAGCCCTGGGTAATATAACACATTATGACCCAGTTGTGCTTAGTTGATAATGTTATTATTTTCTGCTGGCTTCCAAGCCATGTAGGAATATGTACCACAGTGGTAATGATAGAGCTGATAATGCTGCTAAAGCTGCATTAGGTTTACATATATCTGATGCCAAATTACCTTAAACTGATTTTTAAATTTGTATTAACACATAAGTATATTCGTAACTCTTGGCAAGCCGCTTGGGATTTGTCAGTTAACAATAAACTCAATTTAATTAAACCATTACACGAAGAATGGCTATCTTCTAGTAGACCCATAATCGGGCATTCGCAGAGATGAAATCGTCCTAGCCCGGTGCAGGATAGGGCATACATGTTATACTCATTTATATAAATATTTATTACAAGGTGAGCAATTACCAGAATGTATGCCCTACTTTGCACCGTTAACGGTCAAACATCATGTTGGCATGTGTAGACTTTGATCCTATGCGTCATAGGTACTACAATGTTAATACTTAGTATGAAAGAGTTATTTGAAACTATAGATTTTAGTCTTGTTTTAGATTTTCTGAAAGAAATAATCTGAGACTATATAAATCATTATAGTATGTTCTTATATATATATATATATATATATATATATACTTATTTATATAACCGTTGACGGGCATTTGTTGATTTACGTACATAGTTTATATTACTTACCATATCATCCCTTATTTGTAAATAGTTTTATCTTTATAGATTTACATTAATTTACAATTACTACTTCATTTCTTCATCTTTCATCAGTTTTTGCACACAGTATGACCTATTTATGTGTCGACGTGCTGTAAAACACCATTCATTCATTCATTCATTTCAGTTGAATGGTTTTTGGCAGAGTTAACTTATGGCCCTTTACAAAAACTTTGAACTAGTTCTCCTGAACCCCTCGCCGGATTTCAATGAAACTTTGCAAGGATGATCAGCACCAAGCTTAGTTGTGCATATCATAGTCGTGTTCCGGTTTACATAAATTTGGCGGAGTTATGGCCGTAAACTTTTTTGATACACAAACTTTTTCCGGGCTAGTTCTCCTGAACCCCTGGCCGGATTTTAACGAGACGAAAGGATGATCAGTATCAAGCCTATTTGTGCATGTCATCGCCATATTCCGGTTGAATGGTTTTTGGCAGAGTTATAGTCCTTTAAATGTTTTAATACACCTTGTCCAGATTAGTCTCTTATGAACTCCTTCCCGGATTTCAAGAAATCTTGGCAGGGATTATCAGTACCAAGCCTATTTGCACCTGTCATTGCCGTGTTCTGGTTTAATGATTTTTGGCCTTTTACTGTTTTAATGCACAAACTGTCCCAGCTAATTTTCCTGATCCCCTGGCCGAATTTCAACGAATCTTGGCAGGGATGCTCAGTACCAATATATATCATCGCCATGTTCCGGTTGAATGATTTTTAAAAGAGTTTTGGCCCCTTCTACATAAACTTGATCTTTAGCCAGTAGAGTGTCCATAGGCCCTCTTGGGCCTCCAGTTTTATGTCAGATGGACAAAATACTTTCCTAACTTCATATATTGTTATTAGTACCATGCTAGCCAGAACTGCAACACCAGATAAACAGCCCACCACCATCACCGCCATCACCACCATCACCGCCATCACTGGTTTTGGGGAAACACAGCGCCCATGTGGGCGGATATAAGGATGACTACAGTATATGAACTTAATCAAACTTACTAATTTCCTCAGATTATCAGCAATAATGTTTGTAGGTAGTTTGAATCATACACATCGGCTTTTGAAGAAAGTGGTCGAGGCAGTTTTGATTGTATATGAACTATGATTGTTTATTTCAGGGCACATCTGGGACCTATGGTGAGGGAAGAGCTCCAGATAATATTAAAAGTTGGATGAAGACAAGAGTCTCTGCGAGCACAAAAGGCAAACTCACTGGTGGTCAGCTGATAAAGCAGATAGGCAACGTGTTCAAGCTCAGCGAGGGTGTTATTTCAGAAGCCATTCATTTATTTGAAAGAATCTATGATGAAGAACTTTATAAGCATTTAATGACCAGCAGACGTGTCATGTGTGTGGCATGTCTGTTTGCAATGTCTCGAATACACCACTGTGGCCTGACTGCACGGGATATTGGTCCTTTTCTGAATGTTGAAAATCCCGTTGTTCGATTTGGTGCGGCCTTAAAGAGCTTAAAGATAAAATACGATGTTCATCTGCCGCTGGCGAGTGTCACGGCAGAAACATACGGTCTTCTGTCGCAAGTGAAGTTTCCATCTCACCTGATTAAACAAACTCAACAATTGATGCAACTTTTAGAGCGGGCGTGGATAACTGGCGGCCGTTCAAATAGCGTTTGTATTGTTGCAGCTTCTTATTTCGTATGGAAGGCAGACAATTACTTGACAAATAAGAAAATTTCACTTAAAAAGTTTTGTGGCAATTTCAGCCTTTCCTATAACACGAATACATGGAGAAGGAAATGCGCTATCGAGTCAGCACTACAGACTCTGGTTCAAGAGTTGCCTTGGATAAAAGCGTCTGACAAAAAGGATGTCGATATTGAGCCTAATTTAAAGGACGTTATAAAGTATCAGTCAAGTTTGCTGCATCTGGCCATCACAACAGTTATTGAAGAGCTAAAGGAGAAGCTAGATGACAATGATGATAATGTTGAAGGAGATGTTGACGACGATGATAAGGACATTGAATTGGCTTCTCAGCATTTAGAAGAGGTAACACAGTGTGGAAATATATTTCGATTGAGCAGCAAGAGAAAAGATACAAGTAAAACTGATGTTGCGTATAACGATGTTGAAGACTCAACATCAAAAAAGAAATATAAAATTTCAACAAGTCCTAGAAAACTCTCACCTAAAAAAGTAGACTTAAATACTGGATACTCTAGTGGTGACAATTCTGGTTTAGAAAGTTTGGATCTGGGATCTGATGACGATACCGATCTGTATATAATACCTGAGGATGAAGTCGCTAAACGTCAGTTGTTGTTGTTACAAGCCGAAGTAAAAGATTCATAATGCCAGGAGAAGCCTCATTACTAATGCTACGAGTGGCCCAATTAATATGGATATACGTGGCCCTATTACTAGCACAAGGATACATTTTGAAGAATTGTCAGTTAACTACAAGTGTTAGATCAACAAACAGAAATACTTGAAGTAATATCCACATTTATAAAGCAAATGGGTAAACTAGAAGTGCTAGATTATTACATTGTATCTCCATATCCCCGTTAACTGCCAAATAATGCATATGAATATATATGTTACACAGTCTCTTTACACAATGTGTAAACTAAATTCCAACATCTATAACCAGGGTTCTCAATAGACTTTGAAAGTGAAGAGTCATATGACCCTTGACTCAAAAATCCCAAGGGTCAAAAAGTCAAATATAAACCAAACAAATCGAAGCGTCATTTTATAAAACATCCTTTAATAACTTTAATTTTAGTGAATTCTGTAAATATTTTATTGCCAAGAAAGGTGTGCAAGGATGTACATTTGAACTTAAAAAACTACTATTCCATTTTACAATAATGTGTCATTATGTCAAAGATTCAAAGTTATGTAAGGCTGTTTAATAAATTGGGGTCCACATTTGTTAATATTATAAGTTATTGGTGTTATTATATATTATAAGTTATTGGTGTTGTATAATATAACGTGTTGATTATTATTAGGTATATCTAAATTAGTCGGGAGAAGTTCTGTTTTTCTGTTAATATTGCTACTTTGTTTCACTATTAGTTCTATGGACTAATTTATTTTGGATATGAAGGGCATAATTTTTGCCATATACATATGTATTCTTTCTGCTATTATGTTAACATCAATAGTGTTGAATAACTGTCATGTACAATCCCGACATCATACGTTTTCGACGTTCTTGTGTTTTAGACGGTCTCCGACCGTTTATCTTGTATTATTTCGGATCATGCATGATTTCAGAGTTCAGCATGTGAAGATTTGTTGACAGACACACTGAAATGCAATATTTAATGCTTTTGGAGAAAAATAGACATTCGATGGGTATAATAGTTGCAAGAAAACGAAAACTGCCCTACCTGTTTTCCCAGTTTCACACTAATTCCAAAACTTCCCTTTTGAATAACTTACTATTACACAACTAACACATAACTGTCAGATTTAAAAATACAATGTTTGTCTGCACTGACAGAATCATTGTCAATACAAAAATCCGGTAACCAAAATGTCCAAAGTATATTGTCCAACAAAAATTATACACTAAAGTCACCATACGTTTTACACGTTTTCATGTTTGTTTCATACTTTTGAGTACAGTATGTGTATGTTATCAGAAGAATCCTAAACAGTGTGTTGTACACAAACAATTGGGAGCTTTTGATAATTTTCTGCTATATATGACTATTTTTAACAGTGTCAATGTGACACATGTTGCAGATGGATTCATTTATGATTCTGCACAAACATTAACGAAGTCTGTCTACGGGATACCTGTTTGTGCCCTGGATGCAGATGAGCCCAAGACCGCCTTTCTGAGAAACTCCGTTTTCAGCTCCATATAACCTTTTTTGTGTTTGATCATGCTCATTAAAGGTCTTAATCATGACCCTGCGTGTGTAAACGTGGGAAAGAATAGAGTGTCTATGACACAATTTGCTGTAACTCTGCAGTTCTGCAGGTAAGAAGGTTCAAGGCCCATTCAACATTATATATCGATGGCATATCAATTTTCGTTTTTAGTTCCATATAACATTTCTTCTGTTGGTGAGCCGTAAAACCTGATTCAATTCAATAACTTGTAAATTCCCTTTGTAATTGGTGATTGTGTTAAATGTTGTCTTTCCTAATGCCAATAACTTCCAGCCCTCCAACTGACCATTGGACGGAGATGGTGTCACTTAAATACACATACCTTCAATATTTTGCTTTATAATATGCGTGATGCATTTAAGTGGCATTGACTCCAACCCATGATAATTGAAGGGCTGAAAGTTATTGGCATTAGGAAAGACAATGACAAGGAGGTTATATATGAAATTTGAACATTCTACTCCCAAGGACAAGAAAGTTATAATACAATATGTACCGTTGTTAAGATTTTGGTTAAGGTTTTTGTTAAGATTACGGTTAAGGTTTGCGTTAAATTCTTATAACTTTTTTGTTCTTTGAGTAGTGTTCAGTATCCATTCATAAACTCCTTGTCATTGTCATTCTTATTCCAGTGACTTTCAACCTCCAACTGACCCTGTGTCAATACTTCCAGCTGAGACTCCAACTGACCATGGGTCGGTGTGGATGCCACTTAAATGGCATGTACCATCTTCAAAAACTGTTAAAATGTGCGTTAATTTATTTTACTTTTTTGTCCTATAGAGTAGAGTGTTCAAATTTCATATATAACATCACTGGTCATTGTTCTTATTCCAATAACTTTCAGCCTCCAAATGATCCTGTGTCATGGTCAATTGTCTCTTAAATACATGTACCGTCTCCAAATTTCACAATACATGTAACAAATATGATATCTAAACTCACTGCCACTGGACATTGTTCTTGTCCAGCCATAAACTATATTTCGCTTCTGTTTTAAATACATACACATTTCAATCTCGCACATTTCAATGTGAGTTTTATAAGGTTTGACAGGAACATAAGTACTTGAACTTTATGTCGACTACTGCAGATGGGTAATTTGATACTCCAGTAAAAGTTTATCACAGAAATGAAAATTAAACTGTCAAATATAATTACTGTTGTATTTAAAGACCACCAAATTCATTTGCAATAACTCTTTTCATATTAGTTTAAACTTATTTATTTTACATGGATTGTAAGAATCACTCTCAATGTCTTCCTAGGTAGAATCAGTACTAAGCAATGCAGATAAAATGTCTTGCTCAGGAACACAACACATATGATTCCTTTATATTAGTATGTGTTCGAAATGTAAATGAGTGTCCGTTCCTAAAATTTTAACATATTGACACATTTTCTGGTTCGCTGCAATGTTTTATTTTTCCCCCTTTTGAGGTTGCCCAATATGAAGTATATGTTTCTGAGGTATTTTTGAGGCTGAATCTAAATCTGTCCTCGGTTTTGTTATAGCCAGTGTTATAATATTCTAAGAAAACACTTTTAAAATATGTTCATGCAATCAGGGCAAACTATTTACACTCATTATTTTGCAGTTTAACCGTAACTCTAATCAAGCTCAAAATACACAAAACAATGAGAATAATATTGACATATTCTTAGGTAGATACTTAGAAATATGGTTTAGTATATATATACTTTCAAAATTTGCTAAGGATCACTAAATTTCTTGCTGAAATAAATAGCATTATTTCTATTTTACATGAAATTATTTAGGGCAGTGTATGGTCATGTGATTTCATGACTTGATTCAAATTGTGGAATTGTTGAAGTATCAGTGAAAATAATATCGTTATTGTGAATTAATTTCTAATAAAATTATATGGAAGAATAAAAGTGATCCTTAGCAAGTTTGAGTAGTATATATGGTGTATAGATCCATAAATGTATAGATTATAGACCCTGGAGATGGATGGTTTTATATAACCCGACTCTGAGGAGAGTCCATTATATATCAGGTTTAGATATATACATATACATAAATTTGCATATGATAAAAAAATGTCATAACTGTGACGATATTGGTTTCAGCGTTATATGAATTGTGGGTGGCATGTTCTTCACTGATAACGAATACATGTGTGAAGTTTCATTCAAACATGTACAGTTAAGAATATATTAGGTTAAGACACATTTTGTCTCAATAACAAGAGGGCCATCTTGGCCCTAAATCGATCACCTGAGTACTGGCCCATTATTAAACTTCTTCGAAATATTATGGTCATATACAATCTGTGCAAGTTTGGTAAAGATTGTTAAAGAAATGTGGCCTCTGTTGTGTTAACAAGATTTATATAAAGACACGGACAAAGTCTGGTAAAGATCAAATACAAAATGAAGGTGCTAGAGTGTAACACCTGGGGCAGGGCCAAATGTGACCCCATGGCTACATGTAATATACGAGAGCTGTGTGCCTTGTGGTTTCAGAGAATAAGATTTTCCCTAATACAAGTCTTTGTAAAACATGTGACCCCTGGGGCATCGCCAAATGTAAACCATTTGACCAAACTTGGTAAAGACCATAAGAGTTTAGTAAATGCAAAATATTAAACCTCTGGCTCTTGTAGTTCCAGAGAAGAAGACTTCTTAATGTTTTTCCTATATAAGTCTATGTAATAAAACTGTGACCCCCGGGGCGGGGCCAAATTCGACCCCATGGTCACCATTTGAACAG